>JAVGWX010000001.1:29473840-29773840 GCA_036924085.1 Ariolimax columbianus | reverse complement strand
ACCAAAGGCTGTGCTGGCCTTTGCTATTCTCCTTGCCACCTCATCGTCTAGGCTGACAGATCTCGACAGCGTGCTGCCCAGATATGTCCCCATTTAGTCTGAGCTAAAGTAATGCTATCAACTGGTTTTCGTAACGTGTTGCCTACCCATCGCCGTCGCCTCCTCTGGTGTTTATTTCACGCGTCCGTACAGTTCCATTGTGGTGCTACTATTTCCACACTTGTATTCTGTACAGGTGACCATTTACGAAGTTCTGTAGTAAGTGCAGTTGTTGTCTTCCATGTTTCAAATCCATACAACAGAATAAACTTTACGTGGAAGTTGAAGGTTTTTATATGGCGGTAGTTTTAATTTTCTTTTATTGCCACAAGGTCTCCATTGCAAAACTAGTTCCTTATCCCATCTGTATTCTTAACTGAACATCATTTTGCGTACTTCCCAATATGTGAAAAATGCAACCAAATTATATCAAAAATTCCACATTATAAAGGAGGGTCTCTGATGAAATACTACTGTCGCTGGACGACGATGTTGACTTCCTAATCCAGTCTGTGGTCAGCAGTAATAGTAATGGCTATAGTAGACAGCTCTGACACATTCCTACTCTTATTCCAAATGCTTAAGACGGTCGATCTTCATGTGACACTCGACATCTCGTAGCCTCGTTAAATATATGCGGGGGCTAACGTAGAAGTAGAAGGAGCATTAGATGAGATCCCTTAAACAAATTGATGAAATGGTTTCAGAGAAATAAAAAGCGGCTGCAAAAGGAACAGCTGAATGTCATAAAACAGCACAACAAAACTAGCATGGAAATGGTTCTCTCAATGATAAAGAAGAACATTGAATTACCAACGCTAATAAGCAATCGAAGAGATGGGCGGAACATTTGTAGAATTTTTAAATCGGCCTTTTTCCTCAAGATTACCTTAATATTCAGTCAACGGATTAGGAACTGCAGTTAAACGGCGTGAGATCAACTACAATCGGGTTCTGAATGACGACATAGCCACTCGTTCTTATGACATTTCTACAAAAGCGATAAAAGTGGATATTGAAACTTGAACAACCATATTATACAAATACAAGTTACTCGGTAAAATTTGGGATAGAGAATAAATATCGGAAAACTGAAAAGAAAGCAATGTAATGATGTTGTCAAAGGACGCTTGACGGCAGTGCACCAATGATATATTAATGCGGTTTTTATCTGTACATGCCAACATTTTGTGCAGGATAATTCTAAAGAGATTAAAAAAGGCCATAGATGAACAGTTGCGGGATAAGCAGACCGGCTTCTGCTGAAATAGGTCCTGTACAGAACAGATAGCAACCCTGTGAATGATAAGTGAACAATATGTTGAATGGAACTCACTGCATATGATTTGTGGACTATGATAAAGCTTTTGACAATCTCAACAGGGAATCATTATGAAGTTCCCCAGACACTATGACTTACAACCGGAATTTCTCGACAATTTACATAATCGGAGCTAGATGTAAAAACCCAGTTGATATATCGGTCTGAAATATAATTATATCTATATAGAAAAGATGTTCATTCCCCGCGACCGGATCCGTTGGTGAGCTGCCCTGATGTTCAAATGTACAAAGACCATAAATAAATAGTTTATTATTTATATTATTATAATAGTTGTTCATTTTCTATTCTCTAAATAGGGAAGTATCCAGATAAATAATGCCTGCATATTAGAGCTCTGCATAATTGCTTGCAATGTCTTATAATTGTGTTCTGTTATCTGCTATGGTTATGCACGTGAACACTTGACATCTATGATCGTAAATAATTGTGTATATCAAATTAAATTACACAAACACACACATAAATACACACACATATATATTATATATATATATGGTCAGCAAATACATTGAGCCAATACATTTCTATACTAGCACTACTTGGAATCCTGGTATTCAAACAGGCATGGTAATGTCTGTTGTCAGGGAGCTGAATGCTTCGGCTATATGTAGTAGATATTTTACAACTTCCTGCGGCTTACTAGGCCTGGGGGAAGATAATAATAATTTGGGTAGGTTTTTAACTAGAATTGTTGTCCGGGCAGCGGCCTTTAATTCTATCTTTCTAACTGCCAAGGTATTTTTAACGTGCTCGACACTGAACACAAAGAGTCCGATTTCAGTACCCAGAGATAAGGGGTCCGATCTCACTACCCAGAGACCAGGGGTTCGATCTCACTACTCAGAGACCAGGTGTCCGATCTCTCTACCCAGAGACCAGGTGTCCGATCTCTCTACCCAGAGATCAGGGATCCGATCTCACTACCCAGAGACCAGGGGTCCGATCTCACTACCCAGAGACCAGGGGTCCGATCTCACTACCCAGAGACCATGATTCCGATCTCTTTACCCAGAGACCAGATGTCCGATCTCTCCACCCAGAGACCAAGGGTCCGATCTCACTACCCAGAGATCAGGGGTCCGATCTCACTACCCAGAGATCAGGGGTCCGATCTCACTACCCAGAGACCAGGGGTCCGATCTCACTATCCAGAGAACAGGGACATTTTTACCAGAGAATCCACGTGAAAAAATCACGGTCTCCACCGTGATTCGAACTCCCGACCCCGGCACTCGAGGCGGACACCTCGAGTCCACTGAGCTCCCACATTGGTACAATAAACTGGTTATTATTTGACGAAATTAAATGAAAATTTGTATAATAGTAATTGTTACTTTACTGATTGATTTCCCCATGCTTATGTGATATTTGGATGATGTCATCGTTAAATCTGTCTGCTATAAAATAGAGTTCACCCGAGAAGAAACAAATGTGATATGTTTTTATTACACAACAGCTTACAATTACAGATCTAAACGATTTTGAAAAGAATTTCCAGTCATAGGTTGGTCGTCTGATGGTTTAAAAAAAACAGGTTTGTTTTCGTAATAGCACAAGGTTGATACAACTGGTTCAGTCAAACTTCGTGGCGGGAATGTAAAGACGCGACATGTGCGCACTATCCAGAACATTGCAATGTTCAAAAGTTGGTGTTTAGTCAGCAAGGTCATTCTCTAACTAATTGTATCCAAACGGACATTACAAGAAGTTTGACAATTTTACAGAAGTCAAGATATTAGCAAGGGAGATTAAACTGAAAAAGGTCATACAACGCTGATCAACTGTACTAACGAAAACTAACAGAACGGTGACTAACAAAACGGAAACTAACAAAACGGTAACTAACAAAACGGAAACTAACAAAACCGAAACTAACGAAACGGAAACTAACAAAACGGTAACTAACACAACGGTAGGACTGCATCGATAACTATTCCTACTAAACAGATATTCTGCGCAGATGGTTATTGTTTGTCCATTGTTCCTGAAGAGGACCACATTGTCATCTGACAATCCTGGAGTGGGTTCGTAGGTTTGCAGATGATAAATTTCATTTGATCTACCAATGAGAAATTGGTCACTGTTACTACCCCACGGGGCAATCCAAATGATTGCCTACGCACCAAATTCGGTACTTGCGAACGTGACAATGATGAAAATGAGATTGCTTTGCTTGCAACCAACTTTCAACAAATTGATTATGTATGCTGTCGACGTTTCTATCTTGAAACAAACTTCTGTTCACATCATCGAGCCATGTATGACAAATATGTGCGCCTGCTACCAAAGTGTTCTGGTGAAGCAACATATTCTTTGAAATATTCGAGTATTTTTAGACAGATTCATCTTTTAACAAGATGGTGCTACTAACTGATTGTGCTCGGGAAACGTGAGTTATGTTTAACGTTATGCAGCTGCTATTATACCGTTAACACCTTGACCACCGAACAGTCCAGACCTATTTACAGTTGACAGCGAAATTTGAGGCATAATGGTGAAAAAGTGTTTTCCTCGAAGACAAAACATACATACATATATATATATATACACACATATACGTACATACACAGACACGCAGTCACAAATGCACACACACGCAATCACACACGCAAGCATACACACACGAGCACATACACTCGAGCACATACACGCTCGCCAACTTACTCGCACACACATACGCACATGCACGCACGCATTCACATATACGCACACACGTACATACACGCATACACACGCACGCATACATATATACGCGCACACACGCACGTACATATACACACATATACATATGGAGTTCAGGAGAAGTTCACTAACATAAAACAGTAGGAAAATATGAAAGATGTAAAGTAATAAACGATGTCAATCTTCTGAGATGAGAACTAGGTTGTCACTGTGATGTCTCTTATCATTTGACATTCTGGTGGCGATAGCCTGAATTTTGAAGAATACAACTTCAACCGATGAAAATGCAATTCAAGACATGAAAAAATATCTTGCTAATCTGGAATTGACTGTTGACTTGACTCTTCTGTCTTAGCGACCACACCAGACGTAAAATAAAAAAGTATACCTGAGAAATGGTCTCATCAATAAAGCCTGAGGATAGACAGAGGGAAAAGTATTATGGGAATAAAAGCATCCAACCACAATCAGATTGTTTTAGAAGACAATACTACAAGAGATGCAACCATTCGTCTATCTTTGTATAGATAATACGAAAATATAGACAACGTACGAGGCACAGATAGAGATAGAATACAAAAGGTCAGATGTGCTTTCGTTGCGTTAGGGAATGTATGGAAATCAATGAAATGAAGTCCCTAAGAAACGCCCACTCCAGTGTCAAGTCCGTCCTGTTGTATTGCTCTGTAACACGGAGAACAAGAAAACGTCAACGAAAAGGGTTCAATCGTTCATTAGCGGGTGGCTGCACTGAATCAAGGGATTGAATTGGTAAGGTAAAGTAGTAACTGTAGGCAGGAACCAGTACGATGTAAATGGAACTAGACGTTAAGAGAAGGGAATGACGTTCGACAGAACACCGAATAAGGGAAACAAATGACAGCATTACATAACAGCCTCTGCGTTATTACACCAAAGACAAGAATAGTAGAGTCGACCAGAGCCCCCATGACATGACCAAGTATATCAAAGTGACAATGTAAACGTGGATAGTGCTGGGCAGGATGACACAAACAGAAAGGATTGGCGAGTAGTTGCAGATATGCTCTGCGCCAAGCTGAAAGGTATCAGATATATAAATATAGTTGTGTGTGTGTACACGCCTGTGTGTGCGTGCAGGTGCTTGCTTGGTTGCGTGTATGCGTGCCTGCCTGAATGTTTGCCAGCCTGTCTGTCTGCATGGGTCGGTGCTGCGCAGTGATATATCTTGTTAGGGCTTTTCTGCTTTAATGAAAAGTCAGGTTGTTGCTAAGCAGAACGGGGCGTACACAACAGTAAGCTCTAGTACGAGAATAGACATGAAAGCAGGGACTGCAATTCCGATATGTCTATTTGTTACCGATGCACTTGTATCAGACTCCCAGCCCTTACTTTAGAAGATTTAAAAGAGCTGAATAGCAGGTTGGATGGCAATGGTAGAGGCCTCAACCGGCAAGGAGATGATGTGCATCTACTGTCCTAGTTATAATGTTGCTCAGCAGAACAAAAGAGCTGACAGCCTGGCTTCACTCACTCTCTCTCTCTCTCTCTCTCTCTCTCTCTCTCTCTCTCACACACACACACACACACGCACACACGCACGCACGCACGAACACACACATGTTGGACATAATGTAAGTAGATATGAGTGATATTTTTAAGTCGATCAATGACAGCATTTGTATGATGGCACAGCAACCGACGAAACAGCTATTCTCAGACTGCAGTCTTGAGATAAAATGAGATTCAAGGCGAGTAGGGCGCAAGAAAGGACGGAACAGAGAAGTGTGTACAACCAATGGACTACGTGAAGCATCAGTAACCCCACGTTTCGCCATTTAATGAGAGATACTGGGCTCCTAGGATATGTCTAAAGTACAGTGAAGTCAACTCTTAGGAACACCCATCATTTACTCTGTGACTCTCCTTATGAAAGATGTGTGTCCCTCTGACTTATCCTGGCAACAAAGTCAATGTGTCTTGACTCTGGTATTTCTACGTTCCACTTATCTGTTTACGCAACGATACCTGCGTTTAGTGGAAACAACTGCCAAACGTTTAAAGGGCAATAGATCAGATGCCATAGTTTGAGAGAGAGAGAGAGAGAGAGAAAGAGAGAGAGAGAGAGAAGGAGAACAAGAAGGTGCATAGACTGAGAGAGAATATTGGTATAAAGGTGAACCATTCCAGTCGATTAATTCACAGAAAAATGACGGGCAGACGAAATGTAAATGTTAAATATGGTTGGCAACTTGAGCCTTCTCGAACAATGACCTCTTTTTTGATCAATGTAACAACATCTAGAACTGGGGTGCAGCGAGGTATTACCTGATGGAGGTTCTGTACCTAATAAAACTCAGCGTGCATGCTCCACAGAAAGCACTGTCCTGGTATCAAGTGCGCTCACGTATAAACAACTCCCCTGAGAATCCCCATCATAATGAAACTGCAAGGGCAGGTGAAATATCTCGCAGGGATCTCTTTATCTCTCGCCTGTAAATGAAAGTGTCTTCATTTCTCTAGAAACAAGGTTGGATTTAAAGGTGAGTCAAAGGAAATGAGACATCACTTGTGCGTGTTCCTACACATATTGCAGATTCACCGGTAGGCTTATGTTTACTTCTCGGCTCCTCAATTGGTATCGGTACAGTTACTCGTGAACATGTGTCCCTTTGTTTAATTCGGCACTTGCAACTTGGGTGTGTGATTGCAAGAATGTATGTTTACTGTCACTCACGACTTGGGTGTGTGATTGTGAGGATGTATGTTTACTGTCACTCACGACGTGGGTGTGTGATTACGAGAATGTATGTTTACTGTCACTCACGACTTGGGTGTGTGATAGCGAGGATGTATGTTTACTGTCACTCAATACTTGAGTGTATGATTGTGAGGATGTATGTTTACTGTCACTCACGACTTGAGTGTATGATTGTGAGGATGTATGTTTACTGTCACTCACGACTTGGGTGTGTGATTGTCGAGATGTATGTTTACTGTCTCTCACGACTTGGGTGTAAGATTGTGAGGATGTATGTTTACTGTCACTCACGACTTGGGTGTGTGATTGTCGAGATGTATGTTTACTGTCACTCACGACTTGAGTGTATGATTGTGAGGATGTATGTTTACTGTTACTCACGACTTGGGTGTGTGATTGTCGAGATGTATGTTTACTGTTACTCACAACTTGGATGTGTGATTGTGAAGATGTATGTTTTTGTTATTTACGACTTGGGTGTGTGATTGTGTGAATATATGTACAGTATATTGTCACTGACGATTTTAATGTATGCATCTGTGAATGTTCACGTTGAACGGTTTAGAAATGTAATTGTTTGGTTGTATGAAGTTTGAAATTCAAGACCTTGTTGTGAGATTGTGGGGTTGTTTAAACTGTGTTACTAAAACATGAATAATTGGCATTTTGAATTTATTTCTCCATCCATGGCGTGGTTGTCTGAATATATATATTTTGTCATTCAAGACGTATAATTGCGGCCGCATGTGTGTATGCATGTCATCGTTTCATAAGCAGGTGTGCAACTGAATGAATGCAAATATTGATAATTTAATGTGATCTGAGTGGCCATGTAAATGTAATTATTTCGACATTCAAGATGTAGATGTGTGACTTTATTTAGTGCCACTTTTTGATGTGATATATTCCTTTACAAATGGAGCACAAGTGTTGTAATCCAACATACTAAATTCATGTTTCTTGAACCCCCAATATCCCTGATGCGGAATAACCAACATAAATATGTTGGCGTTGTCTTGCATGCTGGGCAATGTACTCTTGGTAAGATGACATGTCTGTAATGACGCATCCAGCCCTTGTACATTCGACAAACAGAATGTACTTGAAATGTACAGAAATTTTGCACTGATCTATTGTGTTAAGAATCGGCATAGCTGAAGTTTAGACAGAACCATAGGTGCCCATCACTTTCAAAAATGACGAAGCGTGCAGACACTAATGGTTCACATAGCTTGCTGATTTTGCACAGTCATATTCGGTCTTCTTGGGTGCCACTCTATGCAGCATTCACATTTGATTTGAAATATGTGAAAACTGTTGACTGCAGGTCTACGGTTACCATTCAAGAAACTGTCTTTGACCAACTTCAACATCCTACTCATACTACCGGTCATTGAGATCCGGATGTCAGGTCGATCACTACCGCAATATCCAGCATGACCAGGACTGTAGAACTCTCATCACTACAGCAACATCCAGCATGACCAGGACTGTAGAACTCTCATCAACGACCACACCTATCCCTTCCCCAAGCAGGTTTCAAACCTACGCAGAGAATCTGCACCGAAACATGAATATGAGATATTGCAGAGTACTAATTCATTTCGCCTATTGTTAATGCTGATGAGCTTTGAAAGTTCCGTTCACAACCCTCCTAAGTTACCTTTTCCGTTTCTTTCCATCACAGTAAGGGCCTCTTTAATACATGCGAGTAGAGTAGATACAGATTGATTGAGTAATTTGTGTTTCTGTCCACAAGAGTATATTTGTACGTCATGGGCATTGTATGTGTCATGTAGTTAACAATGGATGCATTTTCCACTGCATGCGCTAATTCTGGTCTTACGGTCTACACTAAAAAAACGGAGGTAATGTTCTACCTGCGCCCAGAAAGCCCTACTACGAACAAAATATCACTGTACAGGGCCATCGCCTACAGCAGTTGATAGCTTTACGTACCTTGGACATACTGTTAGATGGAGGTGACTTATCCTGGTAGCATCCTCACATATGCGGGCGACATCCAGCTATACAACCAGGACAAAGACAGGACCGAAAGTGTCGCGGGTGTGCGGACCAAGCTGGGGAAACTATCTAAATGGTGCACATACTACAACGCTGAAATCAATCGATCTGAGACTAAGATTGTCTGGGTCTCCCTAAATAATAGGTTGGTCTCAGATACACTACCAGGGGGCCACCTGCATGGACACCATCATTATGAGAGATCATGACATGAAATACTGAGTATTACATTTGACAGAGGTCTCTCTTTCAATAAACATGTTGACAATGTGATTCTGAAAGCAAAGAGGGGTAGCAATGCAATCAAAGTCATGGCGGCCACAGACATGCAACAATGGACTCTCTTCCTGTTGATGCAAGCACTGGTTTTGTCTATCCTGAACTACGGTCTTGGGTTACTCACGCTATCGCAGACACGGGTAGATAGATTGGAGTGAATCCAGGACGAGACCACGAGAGCAGTTCTGGGATGCACTACAGATACTCCCATTGCTGCCATGAGATTCCTGCTTGATCTGACAAGCATCAAGGTGCGACACCAAGTAGCGCAGGTAAAGGGGTACCCCAAGGTTGCCAACAAACAACACCACCCTTTGCACCAATACTTAGATACACTAAAACGAAGATGCATTGAGCGAGGAAGGTCATGTATGGCAGGAGGCAGACGACTTCCTGATGAGGGTCTGTGCATTGGAAGAGGTAGTGAATGGGTAGAAGTGGCAATAAGACCTAACTGACAAGGGTGCTGTGATACAATGGAGCAGAGAGTGTCGCGAGTGGGGCGGCACTAGCTCAGAAGCTGATCTAGCAACACTCAGGATCACAAGACCCAATTCAGTACACAGATGGTTCCGTTGGCAGAGATGCAAACAAGTGCGGTTGAGGTTTCATCGGCTACAAAAATGGCAAGAATGTGATGGAGAAATCAGCTGCCTACTCCACTGTCATATTGAGTAGGAGGGTTGAGATTGAGGCGGTAACAGTGGCCCTGACGTGGTTGGTGACGTAACCGGTGACACACGCAGTGATACTGTCAGACTCACATCGCATGCTCCGTACGATAGAATGGTCCATGCTAAGAAGGGAATGAGCCTCTCTTTTTAACAACTTTGGTGTATAGGGTGTCACATAGATCTACTGCCCGGGACATGCAGGTGTCTGGAGCAGCAACGAAAGAGCTGATGTAGTGGCGAGCTGTGGTTTTGGACGTGGTTATGACGAGAGACAAGGGTTGAGTTGATAAGGGCAGTCATGGACAGTCTACAGAATGATGCAGAGATAAAGGGTCGTTTAAATACATATGTACAGAAGATGATATTTGGAAGTGACTAAGGGTGAAGGGAGAATGTGTATTCTGTCTGGACAGATCTGAAGAACACAAAATCAACACCAGGCTAGGACTCTGAGTATATATACGTTTGGCTGGCTGTTTGGACGGAGAACGGAGCACCCTATGGGAATGTCCCCTGTGTGATGATGTTGGTTCCTAGAAGCAAGGGAAATGCCCCCTGTGTGATGATGTTAGTTCCTAGAAGCAAGGGAAATCCCCCTGGGTGATGACGTTAGTTCCTAGAAACAAAAGAAATGTCCCCGGTGTGATGATGTTGGTTCCTAGAAACAAAAGAAATGTCCCCGGTGTGATGATGTTGGTTCCTAGAAACAAAAGAAATGTCCCCGCTGTGATGATGTTGGTTCCTAGAAACAAAAGAAATGTCCCCGGTGTGATGATGTTGGTTCCTAGAAACAAAAGAAATGTCCCCGGTGTGATGATGTTGGTTCCTAGAAACAAAAGAAATGTCCCCGGTGTGATGATGTTGGTTCCTAGAAACAAAAGAAATGTCCCCGGTGTGATGATGTTGGTTCCTGGAATCAAGAGGAATGTCCTTTGTCTAAAGATGTTAGTTCCAAGATTCAAGAATCAAGACAGAACCATGGAAGCACACTCACCAGGGAAGAGAATATTGACTCAGAGCTCCACAACATGATTGTTAAGGCAAGTATTGCTTTTAGAAGTTTACGATGAAACGTTTGGGATGGGACCGGCAGGAAATCAGTGTCGTCATCAACATTAATGTGTATCGTGCTAACCACTCTTATGTGCGAATGCGAAACTTGGACAGTCTATAGCAGGCATGTAAGGAAACTTAATGATTTCCATATAAAATGTCTCCGCATGAGAGCCCAACTCTGAAGTCATCACTATGGCGAAACTCTCCGGCGTCCATACGTTGCTGCAGAGAACCCAGAACAAATTGATTGGACATTTGAGTCTCCCCAATCATCTGTTGTTTTTTAAGCACAGAACAGGACAGCGCACACTTGGAGAATAAATGAAACGATACTTCTTCTTCTTCTTCATCGTACGCAGTCAGACAGTAACCATTATTTTTTCGAAAAAAGCGGCGGTCATCCTGAGACTCTCGCCACTACCATAGAGCTTGTCTTGCAGTTCCACTGGCAATGGCCACATCTGCTCTCTCTGATCCTCGTATGTCGGGCAGTTCTGCAGCAGATGTTCAGTGGTCATTTTACCAGTACCGCACGGGCATTCGTCGGTACACCCTATCTTCAATTTGTTGAATAGGTGGTACCTGAGTCTGTTGTGGCCAGTGCGAAGTCTGAAGACAACGACCTGCTCTCTTCGGTTCAACTGGTAATAGGCATCGTTTTTGGTGTAACCAGTATGTTCGGTTTCCCATTTGGTCATGTACCTGGCTTTGATAAGCCGTTTTGACTCTTCGTACGTCATACTGGTATCTGTTTGTGGTAGCCTTGCACCTTCTTTTGCCAGTCTGTCTGCCTCCTCGTTGCCTTGGATGTTGCAGTGTGACGGAACCCACTGTACCACTACCCTTTTTGGTGCGGACTGCTGGCACAGTTTGCAGAGTGCTGCTCTTAAGTCATTAAGCTCAGTGTTTTTCTGGCTTTTTAGCGCTGTGACTACGGCGAGAGCATCTGTCAGCAGGACTATATGGCTCTCATTTTCACTGTGTGTTACCATTTCTTCCACTGCCGCCCTCAGTGCCTCTGCCTCCGCTCTGAAATTGCTTGTGTACTTACCAGTAGCGAATGACAGTGTTATTTTTCTGCCATTTGGTAGGTTCAGGAATGCTCCTACCCCTCCGTTCTGTGTAGTGTTTGTTACAGAACCGTCGGTTTATGCATGGGTCCAGTCCATGCTTGGGTAGCTTTTCGTTATGAAGCTTAGGGTAGTGTCTCTCCTTTCTTTTTCAGTCTGGCAGTTTTTGTTTGCAATACCTGGTATATTTTCTACCACCTCTGGAAATATATCCTGCCTCCAAGTAGGTTTTCGTACAGTAGTGATGGGTTTTGGTGGTGTTAGTGCGTTTATGGGATCTTCGTGCATCTTTGCTTTGGCTATTTCTGCAAAGTTTCTCCGCTTTAGTTTCCCAGTTCCCAAATTGTTTAGTCTCTGGTACATTGGGTGGTCCGTCAGTCTTCGGAGTTTCTCTGACTGCAGCTGAGCTCTGCAGTCTCTTCTGTCGGTCATGGATTGCAGTTTTGTAATCTTTTCAAGTTCTAATGAAACGATACAAAGATACTCTAAAAGTTTCTTTGAAAAATGTATCTATTGATGTCGGAACCTAGGAGCTGATTGCTCCGAAACGCTCAGCCTGGCGCACTGCCATCACACGTAGTGCTTGCATTGCTGATCAGAGAACCATTACTGTAGCCTAAATAAAGTGAGCTGCACAAATGAACTGTACAGTCATTGCGGTCATATCGTAATAAACAAGTCTGATGATGTCGCCATCTTCGCTTGTGATGAGCAACTAACTAATGTGTCGTCGGTTTTCACGGACATCTTTTAGAGAACGATTTGTTCATACTTTACCCATATATTTTCATGTTTTTATTTTGTGTTGTTTTCTAACTTGATTTCACTATTTTAGTTTGATTGTGCGCAATTTTGAGCCGTTTATGTTTAAAATATATGAATAATTGCAGTGAACTGCGTACATATTTGAATGTTTCTTTAGATTTTGTACACATCTTTGAATGTTCTGTGCTGCTTATGCAAACATTTATACAAATCATATGGCTTGTGTAAGGGGACGACGTGGCCTAGTGGTTAAGTGGCACGGCTCACAAGCCGATGGTGCTGGGTTCGATCCCCATCACAGCACCGGCCGTTACCCCGGGGAAGCAAACCCTTAGAAAATGCAGGAGGAAGCAGACCCTTACATAAAATGCATGCTGCAGTCGGATGCACTGGGCCGACAGGCGCAAAATAAAAACCACAGTGCAACGCACACCGCCTTGGGGATTAGAGAAATAATGCGAACGGAAAAAATTTAAAAAAAAAAAAAAGCGTGTGTAATGATATTTGGAAGTACCAGATGTTTGCGGCTAAGTCGTGGATATTTTTGTAAAGTTTGTGTCGAGATATATACATATTGCACGACGATTAATTGAACCATCATCTCAATTGTTTTGTTTGATTTACTCACATGTTTAACTTTTCTACAAGCTTCGTGACGCCCTTTCTGTGTACCACAACGCTTTGGTTACTTAAAGTGTTTTCGGCTTCAAAGCTGAGTTCTATTTTTATATGCATCTTAAAGTCAACGAGGAAAGGGTTCTGCGTCAGATTGAAGGTTATCGAATGTGACCTTTCGAGACTAGTTTCTCATGCATCAGTCTTGACAAAGTTATTTAAAGATTCATTCGCGCGCTGTGTTAAAGCCATTCATAACTCCAGTGTTTCATATAATAAACTTTGAGATAATACGTAAGCGATTAATATTATTGGAATTTATTATGTGATGGGCAGGTATCTTCATTTCTCCTGTTCGCACGAGATATCTGCATTAACCACTTCAACAAAGTTATGTCTGTGACTGACTTTATGAGGCTTGTTGTGGTCCACTGTGTTCTGCGGCCAAATGACCAATGCATCCGTCTTCATTTCTTTTTTTGCAGGTGCTTCTCTAAATTTAGGGTGTTCTCATCTACATGTAAAGCAGTTCTTGTTTGTTAGTGTTGTCTCTCCTAGGTAAGCTGTCTTGCTGGAGTATCCAGGCACGCACGCATACATACACACGCACACATACACACATGTTGTTCGTCCATCGTAATCAATGAGGACCACTTTGTCAGCATTCACTGTAAACTATTCTCTTGAGTTTGAATATTGGAACAAGTCCAACTTAAACATGGGCGTTTAGGCCAGGGGAGATTGGATGGACTGGCAACTGTAAGACCAAAGGTTGCCTGAATTTGTGCCGAGGTTAATCACCGTGTCGACGGTCGACAAAGGAAAGGAGGGGTTTAGATGGAAGACTTTCTCTGGTACAGGGGTGGGTGTTCCGAGCTGAGGTGGGTGTTCAGAGCTGACTACTCTGGCGTTAGGAATTAGCGTACTACGACATTTAGAGGAACAAGGATTTCAGATAGTCAACCTCTACTTTTTAGTTGAGGGTAGTTCCAAATTGGAGTGATGGCTATGCCAGACGGCCAACAGAAGCCCACTGTACAGACATGTTGTGCTTGAGACTAAAATACTCTGCAAGGATGAACTTGGGATTCTGGCTAGCAGATTGGCTAGCTGACCGGTTAACAGACTAGCTGAGGAAATGTCAGGAGTCTGGGAGTGAATGAGTTTTCCTTCATACACCTCGAGATTTGACCATTCGCTTAATTGGTGTTTATGTTGGACACCATGTGAATAGTAAGAGATCTAAATGGGTGTTGTACGTGCAGGACACCTTGTGAACGATATATGTTCTGAACGGTTACACGAGTGTACAGATCGCCTACGTATGAGATCTGAATGTGTGTCGTTTGTGCAGGACACGTAGTAAACGATGCGTGATTTAATTACATTTGAATGTACAAAATGGCGTGAATACGTGAAGTGATATAAGTATTTGTGAATGCATAGATCGTGTGATTGTAAGTGATCTGATCGTATATGAATGTACAGATTCGTCTGAGTATGCGAAGTGATCTATGTAATCTGATCGTGAGGATGAGTTTGTTGATTATGTGTGAGCGGGCAGATTCACGGGAATACGTGGTGATCTAATTACAAATGAATGCACCGATCGCCTGATCATACGTGAACCGATTGTTTATGAAAGTACAGATCACCTGACTGAAAGTGTTTTGATTATACGTCAATGTACAGAACGACCGAGTACGTAATCCGATCGTGAGGACGAGTTTGTGATTGTGTGCTGAGTGTGCAGATAAGCAGAGTGCAGCGGCAAGAGCCTGGGTATCATGTCCTTGGAGGAAACATCAAAGCTAGTGATTAAAACCTCTGATTGTAGTTCAATATATATATATATATATATATATATATATATATATATATATATATATATATATATATATATTATAATTATTTAGGATAGATGTACCTTGCTTTTTGTTAAAATTGTTTTCTTTTAACAATTATTAAATAATATTGTTTTGTCTTACGGTCAGGATAGTGTTTACTGTGTGAAGTCGTGTCGTGATGTAGATACATTTTTGTAACTCTTTAGATACATAAACTACTCAGCTGAACCTAGACTCTTCCACAAGATGACTAAATAAGCCAATCTGAGCTTTGAATTGTATGTTGTACTTTGTACAGGGAAATATGACACCTCCGTCCACTGGGGTTGAAGAAAGGGTTCATGTGAGTTGACTTGCTGACCGATCGTCTCTGGATGATCTCATCTATTCTTGATGCCTCATGTTTCTGAACACCCTGAGTAATAGTGCTGCCCAAGTCTGTGCGATTGGTGGTGATTATTTCCCAGTCATCGTGGTTAATCCCGCACAGGATCAATGATCTCTTTTGTATATCATTGTGCTTTTTCCGCTGCCCACCGCTTGCTGCCTTGCCATTTTGGAGTTCACGTAAAGAGGTCTTTTGGTAGACGTTGTGAGAGATGGTGAAGCCGAAGTTTTCACAAGCTGTGTCCAACCGATCTATATCTTCAGGCATGTCAACCTCCGAATTGAAATTTAAGGTACATCCATCCGCATATAGAAAATCACGAAAGGTTACCTTGTGGATTTTGGTTTTGACCTTGAACCTTCTCAGTTTGAATAACCCGCCGCCAGTACGGCAAAGAAGCCTAACTCCAAAGTCGTAATCGTTGTAGGCATTTCACAGCACGGCAGAAAACATCATACTCAAAAGAGCCAGCGCCACACACATCCCTGCTTCATATCGTTAGTAACACTAAAGGGGGCTGATAAATCACTTGGACACGCATGCCATCATGAAATTGTCGCCCCATTATAGCTAATGTGGCCGGGCACCCAAACATGGCCATAACTCTCCACCGACCAGCACGATTTACAGTATCAAATGCCCCAGTGAGGTCCACAAAGGTCATATAGAGAGAAACAACCTGTTCTTGATATTTCTCTTTGATCTACTTTGCAGCGAAGATCATATCGATGGTCCCGCGGTTCTTCCTAAAGCCACATTGAGTATCGGGTAGTAACCCCTGCTCCAGGTGAAGATTTAGTCTGCGGAGACAAATTTTTGCAAACACTTTTCCTCCTACGCACGCAAAGATATTCCTCTGTGGTTATCACATATTTGTTTATTGCCTTTACGCTTATGTAAATGTACAATGGAAGCGTCTTTGAATTATATTGAGTGTCTACTAAGGACCTTATCAACATGTTCGGCCCATCTTACCATTAGCTTAGCTTTCTCACTAATTGCAGAATTGCCATCTTCACTTCGGGGCGGTGTCAGATCTGATCTGTACGGACCGTAGACAGCCTGCAGAGAACTTTAGCAATTCCTCATATCATGCCTGTTAGCAAACGTCTGAATCTCATCAGCTTTCCGACTGAGCAACGTATCTTGTATATCACGGAGCTGTCGCTGTACAGTCGCTCGAGCTCTTGTGAAGTCATTCTTTTTCGCCACAGATTGAGGATCGTTAGTGTATGCCCGGTGGGTGCGGTGCTTCTCGTCTAGCAAGGGCTTAATTCACAGTTCTCATCAAACCAATCTTGATGGTTGCGTTTAGAGGTACCAACAGCATCAACGGCAGTAGAGAGGACTGTTTTGATAAATGTGGTCCAACTGGATTTTATGTCAGTCATTTTATTTAACTGATCCGTCGGAGTTTGGGCAAATAAATGTCGTGCGCAGCTATCTCTGAGACCGAAGATGTTGAGACGTTTAAGGTTATAGTGTTTTTTTGTGCGTCTAGGAGCTTGAATGCGAAGGTTCATTTTAGAAATCGCCAGTCTGTGGTCCGTCGTCAGTAGCATGTGGAAGTGTTTGATCACCAATAACTAAAGCAAATGTTAGTTGCCTTTACAAAAATAACAGATTATTGGGCAGTACTCTAAATATGCATATGAGCAAATATCACTCACATGACGTTATAAAACAAGTCCTAATTATAAAGTCATTCAAAACGTTAGTAATTCAAAAGGAGATGAAAACGAGTTTTTAACTAATCATTTCGAACCTTCTCCAGGTGTTGGAACCCGTAAAGCCATTGATAACGTCCCTCTTCACACACCCTCCCACCGATCCTCCAATATCACATTAGTTGAAAAGAAAAATATACACATGTACACAATGATGAATTTAGCTCCTGAATTCCGAGTGGAAGAGTCAGGGGATCATGGGGTGGGAACCATTAGTTGACTCTACATGGAAGCGTCAATGATCATAGTTTGGGAAACACTAGTTGACGCTACATGGAAGCGTCAATGATCATAGTTTGGGAAACACTAGTTGACGCTACATGGAAGAGTCAGAGAATCAAAGTTTTGGAAACACTAGTTGATGCTACATGGAAGAGTCAGGGAATCAAAGTTTGCCTCAACTTGTTGACGCTAATTACAATGAAATGAAGAATATATAACGCAATAGAGTACATACGATCACTGAGGTTTGTTCCTGCTTTATGATCAGCATACCAAGGTCAAGTAGGAAGCATGCGCATTATCCTCTGTGTTATAAGTGGAGCGTGTAGTCTGGTTGTAACAGTTCCAGCCTGAGCATGTGCGTTTAGGGCAGGGGTGATGTTGTCGGCGACTCTGAGAACAAAGGTACCTGAATGCGTGCCAAGGTCGCTCTCCGTCTGGACACTACGCCAAGGTCACTCACCGTCTCAACAAAGGAAAACAGGGTGGGGGAATGAATGGAACTGACCACTGGCGTTCCAATTTGGGTAGTGGGGGATGAGTGACAGACAAGAGGGCAGCAGAGCTTGCTGTGATTTTTGATTGACAGGTGTTTAGAGTAATTCGTTCCAAGAACGACTGAATAGAGCCATCCCCCAGAGATCTATTGATAGCGTTAATACTGCTTGAGAGTATAAAATACTAGACAAAGTTTAGCTCAAGCAGGCTGACCATGGAGAGGGAATGAGAGCGAGAGAGAGAATGTAGATCTGAGTCTGTTTAGCTCAACGACTTAGTAGAAGAGCGATTGATAGACTGGTGTACGAATGTTAGCGATAGATCAGGATCGCTGAAACAGCATACGCCATTGTGTCGGGGCCAGTCGATCAAATTGGTGTGTGTTGGGCATTTTGTATCTAGAGGTAATCTGAATGTGTGTTGTACGCAGGACACCTTTAATAGTGTTGCAAGATTATGATATAATAAATATACCACCTGCTGCGTGCTATGTCATTTGCTGTGTGTGGTCATGAATGTTGTGGTTGAGTGTGGTAACGTTTTAGTTAGAATACCATAGTGTAAACAGTGGGATCTGCTACATTGTCGACAGTGAAGTGGCTTGCTAAGACTGGGATTAAACCTTGCCATGGTTCGAAATCAAGGACGGAGAGAAACAAATCCAGACGTAGTTCGTTTCTGGTACGACCGATCCTCCAGTCGACCCACCTGTAAATAGATACCTGAAGTATGAATTGGGGAATGTATAAAAAGCAAGGAAGGGAACTAACCACCCTACCTCACAATGGCTGCGGTTCAGTCCATGAAATGTTATGATGAAGAGATAACATCTGAGATGAAGCATACAGCATACTCAGTCAAAGCATCGATTTCTTATCTGCTGATTAGTTTGATTAGTCTACTCATTCTTAGTTTAGTTTAGTTTAGTTTAGTTTAGTTTAGTTTCGTCGATGAATCAACCTCATTGCACACGGTTGGACCCATACGTGCTCTTTATTTTCTCACTCCATATCTCGCTCCCTCTCGCACTCACTCTATCATTCCTTCTCTTTCTTTCCATCCCATCCCTCTCTCTCTCTCTCTCTCTCTCTCTCTCTTTCTTTCTCTCTCTCCTATTTTATGGTAATTCACAGATATCCTCATCTCCACCTTCTCCCTGTTATCAGGAAATTGGCAGCAAACTTTTATGATGTTTCAGCCCTCGATCTCTCAATTTGCGTTAAATCTAAACGTCTTTTCGTAACGACCTGCCCGAATATGCTACACAGAATCATTGGCTGAGATCTGGAATAAATCTTCCCAACATTCACGAGAAGACGTGCCGACAGCTTGTCAAGAGGTCAAGCCGTAAAAATCGATCTAATTTGACACAATGATCCTTAATATATCCAATGCACCATGCAATGTATTTAGCAGAGCAAGTCGATAACAAAACTACACTAATTCTAATTAGCACCAGTAACAACATTGTCAGAATATGTGAACATCTTCTTTATCAGATCTCAGAATGAACGTGCTGCTAACGATTCTGTTTCTGCTTCATGTATGAGGTATTGTCTCTAACACTTTCTCTCATCCATAAAGACCACCGCACATTAAACAAGTATTTGGCCTGTGAAAATAGGAGTTTGCATGACATTGTATTTTGGTAAGTCTGTCTATTACTCAAAATGGGTTAGCTCGCACTGCACTACACCTCTTCTGATATACTCTTGCCTTGGTAGTATTTATATTCTTGTCTCTGTCAGCTACAAAGTCAGGATAAAAACATTTGAGACCGTGATAATTAGACTATAATAATTGTTTTTCTTCAAAATACAACCACCAACAAGAACAAAAGAGCATAGCTACAAAAATAGCTAAAGACAGATCCAGATTAGATATTGGGACATATTTTTTAGTCAAAGATAGGTGAATGCTTCAAATGCATTGCCATAGGAAATAGTGGAGGCAGGGACAATTAATGCGTTGAAGAATAGATTGGATGCGCACAGTTTTAGAGCAAGTAAATGAAAATGAAACTTGTTGTATACAGACTAGCCAGATACATGACCAAATGGGAAACCGAACATACTGGTTACACCAAAAACGATGCCTATTACCAGTTGAACCGAAGAGAGCAGGTCGTTGTCTTCAGACTTCGCACTGGCCACAACAGACTGAGGTACCACCTATTCAACAAATTGAAGGTAGGGTGTACCGACGAATGCCCGTGCGGTACTGGTAAAATGACCGCTGAACATCTGCTGCAGAACTGCCCGACATACGAGGATCAGAGAGAGCAGATGTGGCCTCTACCAGTGGAACTGCAAGACAAGCTCTATGGCAGTGGCGAGAGCCTCAGGATGACTGCCGCTTTTTTCGAAAAAATAATGGTTACTGTCTGACTGCGTTCGCAGAAGAAGAAGAAGAAGTATACAGACTATGCAGAATCTTCTAAACCAGTATAAAGACGTTAAATTAGGTAAACATAGAATGTTAAATGCAGTTCATGCAGTTAATTGTACAGTATCAATAAAACATTGTAATAGATTACGGATACAGTTTTCTTTGAGGATTTTTACAGAATTATTAGATCCGCTAACGACTTATCAACGCAGTCTATAAAGTGTAGCAGATTATTTCTTCCTTGTCTTGTCTCATGTTGGTTCCACTTTAAGCATTGCTCTACTAGAAACTTGCACCATAGCGTGTCCGTGATCTCTGAAGTCGTGCATTCTGAAATGATTAGTTTTACTTGTGCAACGAGGATGCAAGACCTATTCACAACACTCTTAAGTCGCCTTTAAAGACATGGTTAAACGATTTCAGTGGGCGTAATCATTGCTATACAGGATCGCTCTGGTAGCAGTTTATTTAAATTCGTATTTTAGTGCAGTATTTGTCAGCAAAGTGAGCCGCGCACAGCGGTCAACGGTGCCGCACAATTTTGAATTAGTTTGTACTGTCATAATGTATTAATTATAACATTAACCACATATTGTATACATTATATTATTAACTTAGTTCTATATCATCTAATTAAATTTCAGATCAGCACAGATATATGATTGAAGGGGTTGTCAATGTTGTAATAGTCTATGTTTAAATCTTGTATGATTGAATGTGTTGTCAATGCTGTAATAGTCTATGTTTAAATCTTGTATGATTGAATGTGTTGTCAATGTTGTAATAGTCTGTGTTTAAATCTTGTATGATTGAATGCGTTGTCAATGTTGTAATAGGCTCTGTTTAAATCGTGTATGATTGAATGTGTTGTCAATGTTGTAATAGTCTATGTTTAAATCTTGTATGATTGAATGTGTTGTCAATGTAGTAATAGTCTATGTTTAAAACTTGTTTGATTGAATGTGTTGTCAATGTTGAAACAGTATATGCTTAAAACTTGTAAACTAAGAGGGTTAAAAGATCAACAAATGTTACATTTGATATCTTTCATATATTGAAATATGTTTGTAAAATTAGTTAAATGCAAAAGTCACCGTACGCATTTTAACATTTTCATATGTTGTTATAATAAAAATAGCTGTCCATCGTTGTCGATGAGGACCGCCGACATCATCCTTGTCACAGATTTCCCTGTTGGGTGTGGGTGTGCATGTGGCTGAACAGGCCAATGCGAGCACGAAAACATCTGCTACATATCGAGCACACGAGGTTTGTAGAAGGGGATGGTGTTCCCACTGCTCGGGATTTCCGCGTCTCTCGTCTACTCTGGGCTTTCACAACACGGTCGTCTTCACCGGCAGCTAAACCCGATTTGACTGCGCTTCTCCAGTCAGATCTGTTTTGCGCAAGACATTCCCAGGTGTCGATGTCTATCTGGCAACTTTTTAGTGAGTCCTTCAGACCGTCTTTAAAACGTTTTTATTGATCGCCCTCTCTCGCGCCATCCCTCTCTCAGCTCGCCGTAGAGAAGCTTCTTTGGAAGCCGCTCATCTGACATACGGACGAGGTGTCCGGCTCATCCTAGTCATGCTTTTTCTAGCAGTGCATGGATGCTGGGCATGTTAGCCCTCTAGAGAACCTCGATGTCAATGACACAATCTTGTCATCGGTTGTGGAATATTCGCCCCAGGCAACCTGTGTGGAAGTGGTTTAACCTCCTTGCATGTCCAGAGTATAAAGTCCAGCTTTCGCAAGCGTATAGTAGGGTTGGAATGATGGTTGCACGGTAGACTTTGAGTTTGGTCTTGACGCTGATGCCACGACGTGCCCAGACCATCGAGCGCATTCTACCAAAAGCTGTGCTGGCCTTTGCTATTCTGCTTGCCACCACATCGTCTAGGCTGACAGATCTCGACAGCGTGCTGCCCAGATATGTGAATTTGTCTACGGCATTCAACGTCTGCCCGCTGACTGTAGTCTATGGTTTTGTGTACGGCATGCCTGGTGCTGGTTGGTATATGACCTCTGTTTTTTTGGCATTTATGGTCAGGCCAAAATTGTTGCATGCGGCAGAGAACTGGTCCATTCCAACCTGCATGTTCAGTTCTGAGTTGCTCATTAGAGCGCAGTCGTCAGCAAATACAAGTTCCCTGATTATGTTTGGTTTTGGCCTTCATTCTTCTTGAATTGAGTAATTTGCCATCTGTGCGGTACTTTATTGATATTCCAAGCTCCAATGATCTGAAGGCGTCTGTCATCGTGGCCGCGAACATCATGCTGAACAAAGTCGGGGCGAGTACACATCCTTGATTTACTCCGTTTGATACTAGAAACGTTTTAGAGATTGCACCGCTGTCCAGTACACGAGCACACATGCCTTCGTGTAGCTATTTTACCATTGTTATGAACTTGTTGGGGCAGCCAAACTTAGGCATTATCATCCACAGCTCTCCTCTGTTAACTGTATCAAATGCCTTTGTCAAATCAATAAATGTGGTGTACAAGGTCTGATTTTGTTCTCGACACTTCTCTTGTACTTGACGAGCGGCAACAATCATGTCCACTGTTCCTCTTCCGGCTCTGAATCCACATTGGCTTTCTGGGAGGTGGTGGCTTTGTTAAAGATGTTTGTTGAGCCTGTTTAGCAGTAAGCGAGCTAGGATCTTGCCTGCTACGGAGAGTAGCGATATTCCACGATGATTGTCGCATTCCTGACGGTTGCCTTTTCTTTTGTACAGGTGAACGTTTGAGGCGTCCTTTAGCTCCTGCGGAATTTTTCCTTCTGCTCACATGTGACAGAAGAGTTCAGTGATCCTTCTGGTGATGGATGGGCCAGCTGTCTTATATACCTCTGCTGGTATTGCATCAGCTCCTGGAGCTTTTCCTATAGATAGTGAACTGATTGCCCTGTCGACTTCCTCCTCAGTAATGACTTCATTAAACGCCAGGTTCAGTTCCACCTGCAGCATTCGCGGATGGCCTTTTCATTTATGGACGATGGGTGGTTTAATATTTTGCAGAAGGGATCTGCCCATCTGTCTAGAATCTGAACCTTATCTGTTACCAGTACCCCATTCGCACTACGAACTGGAATATTACTAGAGTGACGAAGTGGAAGATTGGGAGATAGTAGCAAATCTCTCCCTAATCAATAGGCCGGAGGATAGCCCTAGCTTCTATTCAAGAACATGGCATACCACCTCGACTCCAGATTTGGCCTTCTCCACACAGGACATACACCATAAAATAGACCGCCAGGTGCTAAACCAACTGGCAGGTAGCGACCACAGGCCGATCAGGCTAATCATTGATATTGAAATAGGCCTACAGGAAACAAAACCGCTCCCACGTTGGAATTACAAACGAGCCGACTGGGACAGATTTGCAATCCTGACAGATGGGCTGTGTGAAACCATCAACACACGAAACAACAAAATGAAGCCCATGGTGGAAAGCCTAAGCAAGGCAATAATGCAAGCCGCCACTGAAACCATCCCAAGAGGAGCTAGGAAAAACTATAAGCCCTACTGGAATGATGAGTTGCAGAAAGCGGAAGATGCAGTAACAAATGCTAGGAACATGGTAGAGCGAGAACAATCTATGGATGCAAACATCGCCCTCAAAGCCGCCACGGCAAAAGACAAATACACTCTCAAGCAAACAGCAAGAGAAAGCTGGAAAAATAAAACGGAAAGCCTAAACCTGGACAAAGACGGGAACAAGCTATGGAAGCTAGTCAGAGCCATGAACGACGAAACCCCGTCAAACAAACAAATTACCATCAAGCAGGGCGAAAACTTGCTCATCGGTAAGAAAGCCGCAAACGCTTTTGTCGATCACTATGCCAGAGCAAACCACATCGAGGTCCCGTCAGATAGGCATACAGACATTAGCGAAGAGCTAAAGGGGCACGATAACATCAATACGGCACCTGAAGAGCACATGATGGCCAAATTAACAATAAGCGAAATGGAAGAGGATATGAGAACATTAAAGAAAAGGAAATCTCCCGGAAAAGACGGGATAACAAACGAAATGCTGATGGGGCTGGGCAAAACAGCGAAGAGGAAACTGCTATCGGTCCTGAACCAAAGCTGGAAAAGGGGAATTGTACCCCAGGCATGGAAAGACGCAGTACTGGTACCAGTACCAAAAACAGGAAAGGACAAAACAGATCCAAATGGATACAGGCCCATCAGCCTACTGAGCTGTGTCGGCAAGCTGATAGAACGAATGATAAACACCAGACTGATGTGGCATCTGGAAGAAAAACGAATACTAATTCCACAGCAAGCCGGCCTTAGACAGCACAGATCCACTGAGGACCAGGTCATCCTCATAGCCCAGAAAATAGAAGATGCCTACCAGGCACAGAAACACACAGTAGCTGTTTGGGTGGATCTGGAAAAGGCATTTGACAAAGTCTGGAAAGACGGACTTAGGGTCAAGCTAAGAAGAAGTGATGTTTGTGGGAAAATGTACAAGTGGATCAACCACTACCTCAAACAAAGAACGGCCAGAATCCAAGTACAAGGGCAGATGAGCAAGAAGGGGACACTCGAGCAGGGAGTACCCCAAAGGGGAGTACTGTCACCCACACTCTTCCTGGTATATATAAACGACATTACATAGAATATACCAAGGAGAGTCCATAGCTGAATGTTTGCAGACGATCTGGCTATGTGGACCTCTGAAAAGAATCTCACAATAGCCAGAAATCGGATGCAGCAGGCCCTAACATCGCTGGAAGAGTGGGCGAACTCATTGCTGGTCAAAATAAACGAGGAGAA
This sequence comes from Ariolimax columbianus, assembly GCA_036924085.1. Taxonomy (NCBI): domain Eukaryota; kingdom Metazoa; phylum Mollusca; class Gastropoda; order Stylommatophora; family Arionidae; genus Ariolimax; species Ariolimax columbianus. The sequence goes on along the minus strand of JAVGWX010000001.1, from coordinate 29,748,690 downwards.
AACCACATGCACAATATTCTCGCTTTCAATAAAACCCCAAAATACCAAATTAAGTTTAAATGGCAAATTCCTGCAGCCAAACGACAACCCAACCTATCTGGGAGTCACATTTGATCGGCGAATGACATGGAAAAGTCAGATCGAGAGAAACCGAATGAGAGCCAGAGAAAGAATGGCAATCATGAGGAAACTTGCTGGCACAAGCTGGGGAGCAGACGAAGGCATACTAAAGAAACTGTACACTGGAAGAGTGAGACCAGTTCTCGAGTATGGCATCGCGGCATGGACAACAGCAGCAAAGGCGAACTTCGATAAAGTTAGCAAACTTCAAAACCAAGCCATGAGAGTTATAACAGGAGGCATGAAGTCAACGCCAATTGTAGAACTTGAAAAGATTACAAAACTGCAATCCATGACCGATAGAAGAGACTGCAGAGCCCAGCTGCAGTCAGAGAAACTCCGAAGACTGACTGACCATCCAATGCACCAGAGACTAAACAATTTGGGAAATGGGAAACTAATGCGGAGAAACTTTGCAGAAATAGCAAAAGCAAAGATGCACGAAGATCCCATAAACTCACTAACAACACCAAAACCCATCACTACTGTACGAAAACAAACCTGGAGGCAGGATATATTTCCAGAAGTGGTAGAAAATATACCAGGTATTGGAAACAAAAACTGCCAGACTGAAAAAGAAAGTAGAGATACTACCCTAAGCTGCATATCGAAAAGCTACCCAAGCATGGACTGGGCCCATGCATACACCGACGGTTCTGTAACAAACACTACACAGAACGGAGGGGCAGGAGCATTCCTGAACCTACCAAATGGCAGAAAAATAACACTGTCATTCGCTACTGGTAAGTACACAAGCAATTTCAGAGCGGAGGCAGAGGCACTGAGGGCGGCAGTGGAAGAAATGGTGACACATAAAGAAAATGAAAGCCATATAGTCCTGCTTACAGATGCTCTCGCCGTAGTCACAGCGCTAAAAAGCCAGAAAAACACTGAGCTTAATGACTTAAGAGCAGCACTCTGCAAACTGTGCCAGCAGTCCACACCAAAAAGGGTAGTCGTACAGTGGGTCCCATCACACTGCAACATCCAAGGCAACGAGGAGGCAGACAGACTGGCAAAAGAAGGTGCAAGACTACCACAAACAGATACTAGTATGAAGAGTCAAAACGGCTTATCAAAGTCAGATACATGACCAAATGGGAAACCGAACATACTGGTTACACCAAAAACGATGCCTACTACCAGTTGAACCGAAGAGAGCAGGTCGTTGTCTTCAGACTTCGCACTGGCCACAATAGACTGAGGTACCACCTATTCAACAAATTGAAGATAGGTGGTACCGACGAATGCCCGTGCGGTACCGGTAAAATGACCGCTGAACATCTGCTGCAGAACTGCCCGACATACGAGGATCAGAGAGAGCAGATGTGGCCATCACCAGTGGAACTGCAAGACAAGCTCTATGGCAGCGGCGACAGCCTCAGGATGACCGCCGCTTTTTTCGAAAAAATAATGGTTACTGTCTGACGAAGAAGAAGAAGAAGAAGAAGAAGTTCTCATCAAACCAGTCCTTATGCTTGCGCGTGAGTGGGCCAATGTGTTTAACAGCTGTATCGTAGAGTGTGTTTCTCAATGATGCCCAGTTCTCTTCGATGTCGCTCTTTTCAAAACGAAGCTCAGATAGTCTGCCCTCAAGCTCTTCCTGGAAGCCTCCTCTCGTGGGTTCGTATTACAGCTGAGAGACATTTAGCCTCCTCGGTGGTTTCTTTCCCTGGGGGCGCATTTTTGGCTGGATCTTGAAGTTTAGCTTGGCAATGACAAGTCGATGGTCGGTCCAACATTCTGCACCACACATGCTCTTCGTTACCATAGCATCCGCTCGATCCCTACGTCTGATGATAATGTAGTCAATGAGGTGCCAGTGGCGGGACCGTGGGTGCATCCATGTGGTTCTATTTCGGACAGGAAGTCGGAAAGCTGTGTTTGTAATGAGTAGTTTATTTGCGGCACATGTCCTCATGTTGTTACTAGTGGTATAAATATGACAAAAGTGCTACATTTGACGTTTGAATCTTTTATTAGAAAGGACTCCTGGTTTAATCAAACTAATTAATCTGACTTATTTCCTCGTTGGCTGGAACTATATAATTGCAAGTACTTGTTAACATTGTTATGGAGACATAACATAAATACGTTCAAGAATGGTTTTTTGTTAAATATAAATCATATAACTGCTTTCCTATTGGCCAGTAATACTGCTGATCTTAGTTTTATAGACTTAAAAACACCTAGGGGGAAAATGTGTGAGGGGTAAGGAGAGGGGAATGGAAAGATTATGTGTGTATATACTCGCAATCGATTGTACAACCTAACAAACAATTGTCTGTTTTGTCTTTGCGAGATGATAGGCCGCTATCGTTTGATCTTCATGCAGGCCGCTTGTGGATAGGGATGGCAATACATTAAGTTGTTTGCACAGAGAACGGCTAACAGCCTGCTCTTTTTGATTATCAAATGTCAAGGGTTCTTGTACGTGTATACGAGACCAATGAGTTTATCGTACGTCTTCGTAGGAAACTAGATGCCCGATCTCACCTCCACTGAGACGAGGGGGACAATGAATCGGACGAAATTATAACACCAGCCGTTTCGTGTTTTTGAGTTTTTAGACGATCGTTTTATTGCTCAACTGTAGCGGTCCCTGTTGTGGATAAATACCATTATGATTATTAATATCATACATATCCCCGGAGACTTTGATTGTTAATTTGCATATTTGTGATTTCATTTATTAATAATTCAACAAATTTGTCATCTAGCCATGCCAAAGATGAAGAAGTGTATCGTCAAGAAGAGAAAGCATGAAGCGATGGTGAGGTCGTGAAGAATAGCACAGGTAGAAATAATAGTGACAAAGAAGTAACGCTCCCTTCCCCCCCCCCCTCCCCGTCCCCCCAATGCGTCAATCGGAGATTATGAACAATAAGAGAAAATATTGATTGTGTGGAAAGTTGTATTAAGGTTGGGATTGACATAATGAAGTGATGCATATAGTCCCACAACAGAATATGTAATTTGTGATTTCAGAATGGCTAATTAAGCAATGATACCTAACAATTACAGCGACCCTTTACTTAGAATTATGATCTTGTTGCTAACATACCTCTAGCCCACTTGAAAGGACTTTTAGATGAGCATTAACCCTTTACACCCTAAGCCTTAAAACAGGAAATACATATTCATAAGAGCAGGGAGATACTTCTTTGTCTTATTCATATACTATTTGTTTACTTATGCGATGTAAATGATATACCAGAACAGAACAAGAAATGAACAGTTGCATTGAACATAGTAGTACTGTTTTCGATTTCCAAACAACATACAATGGGCAGGTTAGGGTGTAAAGGGTTAAAGGATACGCCACTTAAATCTAAATTGTGTGTCAAGTTTTGTGAAGATCTTGGAACAAATCTGCTACACACAGAGTCAAGATGAATTGACTAACAGTGTTGTCTGGAGTATTTTAAACGGACGACAATACATGCATCTTGTTTTACCGCTCAACTGCACGAAGAGTTCTATTAATGACTTCCACATGGCGCTTGGTCAGCAAATTGATTTTTACTTACCATGTATCCTTAACAAAGGTTAAATCCGATATAAAGGACACATCTGGACATATTTTAACTTCCACTGACACAATACAAATTAGGAGAAATAAGTTTAGAATGTTGACTGCAAAAGTGAAAGTGTGCCACAAGGATATACTTCCACATGTTGCTTCTGCAAACAACTCGAAAATCATGCTATGTATACCTAACATCCTCATGTACAGGAAGAGAATATTCCGACATTTTCTTTCCAAACTTGTGCAAATGAAAACTATACTTGGTTGATAAACACATTTATATCATCTGTATCAAACCCCTCAGTAGGGGACGGCGTGGCCTAGTGGATAAGTGGCACGGCTCACAATCCGAAGGTGCTGGGTTCGATCCCCATCACAGCACCGGTCGTTACCCCGGGGAAGCAAACCCTTAGAAAATGCAGGAGGAAGCAGACCCTTACATAAAATGCATGCTGAAGTCGGATGCATTGGGCCGACAGGCGCAAAATAAAAACCACAGTGCAACGCACACCGCCTTGGGGATTAGAGAAATAAGGCGAACGCAAAAAAAAAAAAAAAAAAAAAAAAAAAAAAAACCCTCAGTTTTATTGCAGTAGATAAATTAATTGACTTCTGTAATGAAGAGACAAAAGCATGAAGAAGTACCTTTTGACGAAATCTAGCTGCAGATTTACATTGATTGTGTGTGAAAGTACAGATCACCTCACTGAAAGTCATTTCATTATACGTGAATGCACAGAACGACTGAGTACGTAATCCGATCGTGAGGACGAGTTTGTGATTGTGTGTTGAGTGTGCAGATAAGGGGAGTGCAGCGGCAAGAGCCTGGGTATCATGTCCTTGGAGGAAACATCAAAGCTAGTGCTTTAATTAAACCTCCGATTGTAGTTCCAGATATATATATATATATTATGATTACTTAGTTTAGATGTGCTTTGCTTTTTGTTAATATTGTTTTGTTTTAACAATTATTAAATAATATTGTTTTGTCTACGGTTAGAATAGTGTTTACTGTGTTATTTACTGTGGGAAGACGTGTCGTATTGTAGATAAATTGTGTAACTCTTTGGATAAGTAAATTACTCAGCTAAACCTAGACTATTCCACAAGATGGCTATATAAGCCAATCTGAACCTTGAATTATATGTTGTACTTTATACAGGGAAATAAGACACCACCTTCCACCACGAAGGGTTGATGTGAGATGACTTGCGTACCGATCGTCTCTGGATAGCCTCATCTATTCTTGATGCCTGATGTCTCTGAACAACCTCAGCAATAATAACACGCCAGTCTGTGCGATTCTTGGCGATTCTTTCCCAGTCATCGTGGTTAATCCCGCACTGCATCAATGATCGCTTGAGTGTGTCAGTGTGCCTTTTCCGCTGCCCACCGCTTGCTGTCTTGCCATATTGGAGTTCACCATAAAAGAGGTATTTTGATAGACGTTGTGAGAGATGGTAAAGCCGAAGTTTTCACAAGATGTGTCAAACCGATCCATACATTCTTGCATGTCAATCTCCATATTGGAATTTAAGTGATTCCTTCGATTCTCCTGCAATTGTCTACATCTTACCAATTTTGATTTCTGGTGGTGTGCCATCACCGCTTGCGATGGGCAACTAACTTTAACGTAAAGTAGAAAGTTCTGTGAATCGAGTCATTCCCAGATATATCTTTGGCTGTATGCTGAAGATTAGTTTCTTCATTCGTTTTGTTTATCTCATATTGATCTAACATTGTTGTACTACAGTCTTGTGTATTATTTATTGGCATGCTTTGTTTTTTTGTTTCTTCTTCTTCTTCTTCTGCGTACGCAGTCAGACAGTAACCATTATGTTTTTCGAAAAAAGCGGCGGTCATCCTGAGGCTGTCGCCACTGCCATAGAGCTTGTCTTGCAGTTCCACTGGTGATGGCCACATCTGCTCTCTCTGATCCTCGTATGTCGGGCAGTTCTGCAGCAGATGTTCAGCGGTCATTTTACCAGTACCGCACGGGCATTCGTCGGTACACCCTATCTTCAATTTGTTGAATAGGTGGTACCTCAGTCTATTGTGGCCAGTGCGAAGTCTGAAGACAACGACCTGCTCTCTTCGGTTCAACTGGTAATAGGCATCGTTTTTGGTGTAACCAGTATGTTCGGTTTCCCATTTGGTCATGTATCTGGTTTTGATAAGCCGTTTTGACTCTTCGTACGTCATACTGGTATCTGTTTGTGGTAGTCTTGCACCTTCTTTTGCCAGTCTGTCTGCCTCCTCGTTGCCTTGGATGTTGCAGTGTGATGGGACCCACTGTACCACTACCCTTTTTGGTGCGGACTGCTGGCACAGTTTGCAGAGTGCTGCTCTTAAGTCATTAAGCTCAGTGTTTTTCTGGCTTTTTAGCGCTGTGACTACGGCGAGAGCATCTGTCAGCAGGACTATATGGCTTTCATTTTCACTGTGTGTCACCATTTCTTCCACTGCCGCCCTCAGTGCCTCTGCCTCCGCTCTGAAATTGCTTGTGTACTTACCAGTAGCGAATGACAGTGTTATTTTTCTGCCATTTGGTAGGTTCAGGAATGCTCCTGCCCCTCCGTTCTGTGTTGTCTTTGTTACAGAACCGTCGGTGTATGCATGGGTCCAGTCCATGCTTGGGTAGCTTTTCGTTATGAAGCTTAGGGTAGTATCTCTCCTTTCTTTTTCAGTCTGGCAGTTTTTGTTTGCAATACCTGGTATATTTTCTACCACCTATGGAAATATATCCTGCCTCCAAGTAGGTTTTCGTACAGTAGTGATGGGTTTTGGTGTTGTTAGTGCGTTTATGGGATCTTCGTGCATCTTTGCTTTGGCTATTTCTGCAAAGTTTCTCCGCTATAGTTTCCCATTTCCCAAATTGTTTAGTCTCTGGATGGTCGGTCAGTCTTCGGAGTTTCTCTGACTGCAGCTGGGCTCTGCAGTCTCTTCTATCGGTCATGGATTGCAGTTTTGTAATCTTTTCAAGTTCTACAATTGGCGTTGACTTCATGCCTCCTGTTATAATTCTCATGGCTTGGTTTTGAAGTTTGTTAACTTTATCGAAGTTCGCCTTCGCTGCTGTTGTCCATGCCGCAATGCCATACTTGAGAACTGGTCTCACTCTTCCAGTGTACAGTTTCTTTAGTATGCCTTCGTCTGCTCCCCAGCTTGTGCCAGCAAGTTTCCTCATGATTGCCATTCTTTCTCTGGCTTTCATTCGGTTTTTTTGGTTTAATTTTAACTCCTGTATATTTCGAGAGCGAACATTACTACAACAAATATACGTTACTTGTATATTTATAGTGTATAACGTTACTGGAACAAATGTAATTACTTGTATATGTAGAGTGTCCAACGTTACTAGAACAAATGCATTTTACTTTTATATTTAGAGTGCCCAACGTTACTCGAAAAAAAAAGCACTTTATTTGTATATTTAGAGTGTCCGACGTTACTAGAACCAATGCACTTTACTTGAATATTTAGAGTATGCAACGTTACTAGAGAACATAATTGCTGAAGAGCAAGCAAAGTTCAGACAGGGTAGAAGCACTACAGAACAGTTAGTTAATTTAAGGCTATTAAGCGAGAAATACCTAGAACAGCAGCAAACATTGTATCATGTAATTGTTGATTTTAAAGAAGGCGTTTGATAGGATATGACATAAAGCGCTATGGGCAACCATGAAGATGTATAAAATCAACAGAAATATTATAACAGTCGTTGAACAACTAACTGTATGACAAGTCGTCCAGCGCAGTTCTTGTGAATGGGAGGCTATGGGAATGGTTTCGCACATCAGTTAGTTTGAGACAGGGTTGTACACTCTCTCCAACTGTTTTCAATATATTCCTTGAGGTAATTATGAGTGAGGCACGGAGATCACGTTGGTACTGTCAAGATAGGGGGCCGAACGATTACTAACCTTTGTTTTGCAGATGACATCGACGGGTTGGCTGGTTCAGAAGCAGAACTCCAGGAATGGGTCAGAAGGCTTGATGAAACAAACTATGGTAAAGATAAACGCTGGAATGACAAAATTAATGACCAACAACGCCGAGGGCTTCAACAGTAGAAGAAAAGCTAATGGACAGGAACTCGATTGCTCTTCTGTCTTTCGCTGCCAGCAAACGGTACTTCCCGATGGCTGTAACACGACTGGTTGGTGCACATCTCAAAATCGTTATTTTTGCAAGATCTTCCTAATTAAATGAGCATGTTGATCTTTCAATTCTTCTGTTCTCTCTTCATGGAATTGTTCTTGCACATCGTGGTTCTTCCTCTTGTATTTTATACCTACATTCATTTGTAATTTGAAAGTTTTTTTTCGAGCGTATATGTGGTGGATAGCCGCTCGTTTGTCACATTGACAAAGCGTTTTTCCTGGACCATTGCCCGGACACTAGGAACGTTTAATCCAGACTGACAGGCCATTTGTATCTAGAATCCTGTCCTGCTACTCAATGTGGTTTAACTGTCGTAGGCAGGATCTAAGATACGTGATTTAATTTCCCGGCATTCAAACGTTGACGATTCAGCAATCACAGGCGTAAAATGCGGTAGGAAGAGTGACGGTACGATAGACCCACAGTCTTCAATCTTCTTCTTTTTCTTCGTACGCTGTTTACATCGATATTTACGTTGCACTGATTTAATTTGTTAGCCAGTGGCTCAGTGCATCCGATTTCAACAGGCGTTTCTGTAGGGTTGCCCTCCTTAGCCTTTGGCTGTCCCCAGCCTAACTGCAAGGCAGCAGTTGTTTTTGGTCAGAGTTGTCTCTCTTGGGAAGTTGTCTTGCAGGACTATCGAGTCTTCCCTACTCGTGTCTATAGTGTTTGGAAATGATATGATGGACTATGTACTAGTTTGTACTATCCCGGAAGAGAGGCAGTCCAGTGTGACTTTTTCCCAGGATCGTCACGTCCTGCCAGAAACGTAGCATATGCATATGAGTGAGGTATCTTTTTGCTCGCTCTATTTTCTCGGCTCATCTGCAGTGATGGTACGCCTAGCATTCCCCGCCACCCGGGAGCTTGCCACCATAGGACAGGAGGTGCAGTGTCCGCTGGACTGCATCTCTTCTGCGTCCATTGGAATGACTGATAGCAGACAGATGCAAAGAGCGAGGAAGGAGTGCATTTTACCAGGTGCATTCCTGCGGCTCGATCGGGCCGGGACACAAGCCCCAGCCATGTCGTAGCCTCCCATCTCAGCGGTGCTGAGATTTTGGGCGGGATTCTGGCTTAGAGGCGTTCGGCCGTAATCCCTCAGATGGTAGCTTATCAGCCAAGCACGTGAACCAAATGTCAGCGACCTGTGATTCCTCTCGAAATAGTGCATTTGACCAGGTGACAAGCCTAGTCTTGCACGGAGATGTTGTCCGCCTAGGGAGCGGACATGGTCAAGGGTTGAGTCTCAGCAGTTCGCAGTGAGGTAGCTGATCTACTGCTTAGGGTACCCGACCGAGAACTAAGTCTTCTACAAATGATTTCATTCCTCATCGCCGTATGGGGTGAATATCGAGCAGCTTCCCGCCCGCTTTTATCAGCGGACGGCAGAGACCTCATTCTGCGGCTTGACCGGGCGGGGCTGGAGCGTGACCCCGAGGTCCCCACCATGTCGAAGCCTCCCTTTGCATTTGTGCTGGGCTGCTTTTAGGCGGGATTTTTGGCTTAGAGGTGTTCGGCCATAATCCCTCACCTCGAACCGTTGGCTTATCCGCCTAGTACGTGAACCAAAATGTCTGCGGCTCCTCTCGGGCGTAGCAGGATTACCGTAGCAGAGCATTGTCATTTGTAGGGTAAAGCTGACCTGTCTTCAGAGGGTTTATTTCCAGCACCCGTTCAATATTAGCCAGACCGTATCAATAGAGGGCTTTTAGTTTGTAAATGGCCCAGTTTCTGGAGCCTGCGATTTCTGCAGGGTGAAGACCAGATTACCGTAGCAGGCGCTCTTTCATTTGGGGGTTTTGAGACTGACCTGTTTTCCGTGGGTCTAATACCAGCACATGTTCACTATTAGACCCCACGAAGGTGCTCTCTTTTGACAGTCATTCTACACTATTGGCGTGTTTAGTCAATTTTAGCCTCAGGCTCCACTCCTGATAGTGCTCTTCCGTCAATTCCTTTTTAAGACACTGGATGCAGACCAACCGAGCCACAGAGGGCATAACCCCAGATTTCTGAGGGTCTAAATACAGCAGCAGTTTCATATTAGACCCCAGAAAAGTGGTCTCGGCATGTCAGTCATTTCAGTGTTGGCCGTGTTGAGTCAAATTAAGCCGCATGCTCCACTCCTGGTGGTGCCCTTCCGTCAATTCCTTTAAGTTTCAGCTTTGCAACCATACTTCCCCCGGAACCCAAACACTTTGGTTTCCCGGAAGCTGCCCGCAGAGTCATCGAAGCAACTCCTGCGGATCGCTAGTCGGCATCGTTTATGGTCAGAACTACGACGGTATCTGATCGTCTTCGCGCCTCTGACTTTCGTTCTTGATTAATGAAAACATTCTTGACAAATGCTTTCGCAGTAGCTCGTCTTGCGGCGATCCAAGAATTTCACCTCTAACGCCGCAATACGAATGCCCCCGTTTGTCCCTGTTAATCATTACCTCCAGTTCCGAAAACCAACAAAATAGAACCGAGGTCCTATTCCATTATTCCATGCACCATTATTCAGGCAGCCGAGGCCTGCTTTGAACACTCTAATTTTTCAAAGTAAACGCGCCGGCCACCCAGGACGCTCAGCGAAGAGCACCCGTGGGAGAGAGCCGGCAGACGGTAGGGCAGGAGACAACGGGCAGTGAACCGGCGCGAGCCGGACCGCCCGCCTGCGCCTGAGATCCAACTACGAGCTTTTTAACTGCAACAACTTTAATATACGCTATTGGAGCTGGAATTACCGCGGCTGCTGGCACCAGACTTGCCCTCCAATAGATCCTCGTTAAAGGGTTTAAAGTGTACTCATTCCAATTACGGGGCCTCGAAAGAGTCCCGTATTGTTATTTTTCGTCACTACCTCCCCGTGCCGGGAGTGGGTAAGTTGCGCGCCTGCTGCCTTCCTTGGATGTGGTAGCCGTTTCTCATGCTCCCTCTCCGGAATCGAACCCTGATTCCCCGTTACCCGTTACAAACATGGTAGGCATGTCACGTACCATCGACATTTGATAGGGCAGACATTTGAAAGATGCGTCGCCGGCACATGAGGCCATGCGATCAGCACAAAGTTATCCAGAGTCACCAGTGGGGACGCCGCAACCCCGCGAGGGGAAACGACGATTGGTTTTGAACTAATAAAAGCGCTCTTTCCGCGAGGGTCGGAGCTTGGTAAGCATGTATTAGCTCTAGAATTGCCACAGTTATCCAAGTAGGATCGTGTCATCTAAGGAACCTCGACTGATTTAATGAGCCATTTGCGGTTTCACCGTGAGACAGTTTGAACTTAGACATGCATGGCTTAATCTTTGAGACAAGCATATGACTACTGGCAGGATCAACCAGATATCTGTCGGAGACAGTGCGTTTATGGGATCTTCGTGCATCTTTGCTTTGGCTATTTCTGCAAAGTTTCTCCGCTTTAGTTTCCCATTTCCAAAATTGTTTAGTCTCTGGATGGTCGGTCAGTCTTCGGAGTTTCTCTGACTGCAGCTGGGCTCTGCAGTCTCTTCTATCGGTCATGGATTGCAGTTTTGTAATCTTTTCAAGTTCTACAATTGGCGTTGACTTCATGCCACCTGTTATAATTCTCATGGCTTGGTTTTGAAGTTTGTTAACTTTATCGAAGTTCGCCTTCGCTGCTGTTGTCCATGCCGCAATGCCATACTTGAGAACTGGTCTCACTCTTCCAGTGTACAGTTTCTTTAGTATGCCTTCGTCTGCTCCCCAGCTTGTGCCAGCAAGTTTCCTCATGATTGCCATTCTTTCTCTGGCTTTCATTCGGTTTTTTTTTGGTTTAATTTTAACTCCTGTATATTTCGAGAGCGAACATTACTACAACAAATATACGTTACTTGTATATTTATAGTGTATAACGTTACTGGAACAAATGTAATTACTTGTATATGTAGAGTGTCCAACGTTACTAGAACAAATGCATTTTACTTTTATATTTAGAGTGCCCAACGTTACTCGAAAATAAATGCACTTTATTTGTATATTTAGAGTGTCCGACGTTACTAGAACCAATGCACTTTACTTGAATATTTAGAGTATGCAACGTTACTAGAGAACATAATTGCTGAAGAGCAAGCAAAGTTCAGACAGGGTAGAAGCACTACAGAACAGTTAGTTAATTTAAGGCTATTAAGCGAGAAATACATAGAACAGCAGCAAACATTGTATCATGTAATTGTTGATTTTAAAGAAGGCGTTTGATAGGATATGACATAAAGCGCTATGGGCAACCATGAAGATGTATAAAATCAACAGAAATATTATAACAGTCGTTGAACAACTAACTGTATGACAAGTCGTCCAGCGCAGTTCTTGTGAATGGGAGGCTATGGGAATGGTTTCGCACATCAGTTAGTTTGAGACAGGGTTGTACACTCTCTCCAACTGTTTTCAATATATTCCTTGAGGTAATTATGAGTGAGGCACGGAGATCACGTTGGTACTGTCAAGATAGGGGGCCGAACGATTACTAACCTTTGTTTTGCAGATGACATCGACGGGTTGGCTGGTTCAGAAGCAGAACTCCAGGAATGGGTCAGAAGGCTTGATGAAACAAACTATGGTAAAGATAAACGCTGGAATGACAAAATTAATGACCAACAACGCCGAGGGCTTCAACAGTAGAAGAAAAGCTAATGGACAGGAACTCGATTGCTCTTCTGTCTTTCGCTGCCAGCAAACGGTACTTCCCGATGGCTGTAACACGACTGGTTGGTGCACATCTCAAAATCGTTATTTTTGCAAGATCTTCCTAATTAAATGAGCACGTTGATCTTTCAATTCTTCTGTTCTCTCTTCATGGAATTGTTCTTGCACATCGTGGTTCTTCCTCTTGTATTTTATACCTACATTCATTTGTAATTTGAAAGTTTTTTTTCGAGCGTATATGTGGTGGATAGCCGCTCGTTTGTCACATTGACAAAGCGTTTTTCCTGGACCATTGCCCGGACACTAGGAACGTTTAATCCAGACTGACAGGCCATTTGTATCTAGAATCCTGTCCTGCTACTCAATGTGGTTTAACTGTGGTAGGCAGGATCTAAGATACGTGATTTAACTTCCCGGCATTCAAACGTTTACGATTCAGCAATCACAGGCGTAAAATGCGGTAGGAAGAGTGACGGTACGATAGACCCACAGTCTTCAATCTGATACTTTGGAGTTCCCAAGCTGTTTATCGCAGTCGTTCTAATTCAGTGATTTTCTTTATCAGACCGTTTTAAATATATGGGTTCTAGAGTCAGTGATGAAGGATTACAATGTGAGGTGTTGGCCAGAATAGCACAGATAATAGCGGCACTTGCAAAATCTGGCAAGATAGCCGGTTAGCACTGTGTACAAAAATCAGATTAATGCGTACATTGGTCCTGTCAATATTCCTCTATGCTTGTGAGACATGGGCAGTTACAGCTGACCTTCAGCAGAGATTACAGACCTTAGAGATGAGATGTTTCTGAAGACTTTTCAACGTCATCTACAAAGATCGAGTTACCAATGAGGAAATACGAGATTGAATTACAACAAAAGGGCCTTTTGAAGACCTCTTGGCAACTGTCAAAAGACGGCAACTTGCTTGGTACGGTCACATATCGAGATCAAATGGTCTTGCAAATGCGGTCCTGCACGGAAAGGTGCAAGGCAGATGACGAATAGGCCGTCCCAAAAAGATGTGGGAGGACAATATAGAATAATCGACCAATCTCCAACAAGAAGAGGCACAGACAGCGGCCGCTGACAGAGAACGGTGGCGTGGGGTTGTAAGGATATCGTCATGTGTGCCCCAACGACATCACTGGTTACGGGATGACCTGTCCTAAACGTTAATAGAACATGTGTAAATATAGATTGTCATTTGGTTTGCATGAGTACTTTAAGGAAGAAGTTCTAAAGGAAAATTAGCAAGGAGTGCCGCAGAATGCAATACATGACTTGAGGGCGCAGTTATTGAAACAGATGATTAAAAACCTTTGTTTAAAAAACATCAGTCCAACATAGATAAGATATAACTGCGAAATGGTTTTGTTATTTGCAACAGGTGGTCCAAGAACCCATGGTCATGTGACGTTCTTTGTAGAACGTGTCTTAAAATGCAGCGTTGTACACGTGACGGTTTCAGGAATGTCCGTCGCTAGCGTCACATAAGGGCACATTCAAGCTGTCAGTCATATGTTGATTCCATCCTCTTCTAGGTCTCGCTCTTTCCCGTTGTCCCTGTTTCTTCAACTAACAGCCTCTCCAGGCTGTTTATAGGGCAACAATATCTGAGCTTTTTTTCCCTGTGAAGTTGAAATGAACCTATACGTAAGTTACTTCACCATCTGCATGACGTAGTCAATTTTTTCGCTTTCACCTTGTCGCTAGATCTTCCAGGCCCTGCTGTCCATTTGTGTAGCTTACATCAAGTGTATGTTTTCAGTTACTGTATATATATAAATCTTTGATTTACCATTTCCTCTTGTTATTTCTCTCTACCTTTGTGTATTCATTGTCTTCACCATTTACTTAACTTCTTCATCGTAGGCAATAGCAATAACAACAATAACAACAACAACAAGTCTTTTGTCAATCACCATCCACGGGTCAGATAATTCACCAAATTCCATTCAATTATGAAAATCTTCTTCTTCTTTTGTCCTGTTGCTCTTGCCACGTGTGGTACCGGGAAAATGACCGCTGAACATTTGCTGCAAAACTGCCCGACATACAAGGATCAGAGAAAGCACATGTGGCCATCACCAGTGGCAACACTAGACAAGCTCTATGGCAGTGTCGACAGCTTCAGGATGACCGCTGCTTTTTTTCGAAAAAATTCAGGTCTGACAGCGTACGAAGAAGAAGAAGCAAAAGAAGGTATGGTCAGGTGGGAGACGTGTGCTGTCGTTAAGTGTAACTTCATGAGTGTCAGCCATACACTCGATCCATCTATGTAGAGATAGGCCCCTTACACGTAGACTGATGACTTGCATATCTTCTTCTTCTTCGTACGCTGTCAGACGTCAACTTGAATTTGTTCGAAGAAAGCAGCTGTCATCCTGAGGTTGTCGACACTGCCATAGAGCTTGTCTAGTGTTGGCACTGGTGATGGCCACATATGCTTTCTCTGGTGCTCGTATGTCGGGCAATTTTGCAGCAGATGTTCAGCGGTCATTTTGCCTGTTCCACAGGTGCATTCGTCAGTGCCACCTATCTTCAGTTTATTTAATAGATGGTATATCAGTCTGTTGTAGCCTGTGCAGAGTCTTCTTCTTCATCTTCTTCTTAATACGCAGTCAGACAGTAACCATTATTTTTTCGAAAAAAGCAGCGGTCATCCTGAGGCTGTCGACACTGCCATAGAGCTTGTCTAGTGTTGCCACTGGTGATGGTCGCATCTGCTCTCTCTGATCCTCGTATGTCGGACAGTTTTGCAGCAAGTGCTCAGCAAACATTTTCCCGGTACCACACGGGCATTCGTCGGTGCCGAGTCTGAAGACAGCGACCTGCTCTTTTCTGTTCAACTGGTAATAGGCATCATTTTTTGTATAGCCAGTATGTTCTGTTTCCCATTTGGCCCTAATAAACCTTTTGGACTCTTCGTAGGTCACACTAGAATCTGGTTGTGGTAATCTTGCACCTTCTTTTGCCAGTCTGTCTGCCTCCTCGTTGCCTTGAATGTTACAGTGGGATGGAACCCACTGTACCACTACTCTTTTCGGTCAGGACTGCTGGCATATTTGATAGAGTACTGTTTTTAAAACATTAAGTTCTGTATTTTTCTGGCTTTTTAGTGCTGTAACCACGGCCAGGGCATCTGTAAACAGGACTATCTGGCTTTCATTGCTCTCGCCTGTCAGTATTGCTTTTACTGCAGCCTTCAATGGCTCTGCCTCTGCTCTGAAATTGCTTGAGGATTTTCCAGTTGCCACTGACAGTGTTATTTTTCCACCATTTTTTAGGCTCAGGAATACCCCTCCCCTTCCATTCTGTGTTGTGTTTGTTACAGAACCGTCGGTGTAAGCATGGGTCCAGTCCATGCTTGGGTAGTTTTCGTCTATGAACCTCAGGGTTATGTCTCTTCTTTCTTTTTCAGTATGGCTGTTCTTGTTTCCAATATCTGGTATATTTTCTACCACCTCTGGGATGATATGCTGCTTCCAGGTGAGTTTGCGTATAATAGGGATGGGCTTTGGTATTGTTTTGGTGTTCATAGGGTCTTCGCTCAACTTTGCTTTGGCTAATTTCTGCAAAGTTTCTCTGCTTTAGTTTCCCTTTTCTAAATCTATTTAGTCTCTGATGCATTGGATGGTCTGTCAGTCTTCGGAGTTTCTCTGCTTGCTGCTGGGCTCTGCTGTCTCTTCTGTCGGTCATGGATTGCAGATTTGTAATCTTTTCAAGTTCTACAATTCACGTTGACTTCATGCCTCCTGTTATAACTCTCATGACTTGGTTTTGAAGTTTGCTAATGTTATAGAAGTTCGCATGTGCTGCTGTTGTCCATGCCGCAATGCCATACTCGAGAACTGGTCTCACTCTTCCAGTGTACAGTTTCTTCAGTATTCTTTCGTCTGCTCCCCAGCTTGTGCCAGCAAGTTTCCTCATGATTGCCATTCTTTGTCTTGCTCTCATTCGGTTTCTCTCAATCTGACTATTCCATGTCATGCGTTGATCAAATGTGACTCCCACATAGTTTGCGTTGTCGTTTGGCCGCAGATATTTGCCATTAAGCCTTATTTTGGTGTTCTGTGGTTTCTTTGAAAGGGAAAATATCGTACATGTTCTTTTTTCTTAGTTTATTTTGACCAGCCATGATTTCGCCCACTCCTCCTGCGATGTTAGGACCTGGTGCATCCGATTGTTTACTACGGTGAGATTTTCTTCAGAGGTACACATAGCCAGATCGTCTGCAAACATGGAGCTGTGGAATCTTCTTGGTATATTCTCTATAATGCTGTTTATATACACCAGAAAAAGTGTGGGTGACAGTACTCCGCCTTGGGGTACTTCTTGCTCCAGTGCTACCTTTTTGCTCATCTGTCCTTTTACTTGGACTCTGGCTGTTCTGTTTTCGAGGTAGTGGCTTATCCATCTGTACATTTTTCCAGATACTTCACTTCTTTGTAGCTTGACTTTAATTCCCTCTTTCCACACCTTGTCAAATGCCTTCTCTAAATCCACCCAGACCGCTACTGTATGCTGTTTCTCTTGGTAAGCATCCTCTATTTCCTGGGCTATGAGAGTTATCTGGTCTTCAGTGGATCTGTGTTGTCTAAATCCTGCTTGCTGTGGAATTAATATGTGTTTTGCTTCCAGGTGCCACATCAGTCTGGTGTTTATCATACGGTCCATCAGTTTACCTACACAGCTCAGTAGATTGATAGGCATGTATCCATTTGGATCTGTTCTATCTTTTTCTTTCTTTGGTACTGGTATAAGTACAGCATCTTTCCATGCTTGCGGTACAATTCCCCATTTTCAGCTTTAGTTCAGGACTGAAAGTAACTTCCTCTTTCATGTTTGGCCCAACCCCATCATCATTTAATTTGATACCCGATCTTTTCCGGGGCGATTTCTTTTTCATTAAAGTTCTCATGGCCTCATTCATTTCATTCCTGGTTAGTTTTGCCATCATGTGCTCCTCTGGTGCCATCTTGATGTTGTCGTGGCTCTTTTGTTCTTCACTTATGTATGTATGCCTGTCTGTAGGGACATCAATGTGGTTTGCTCTGGCACAATGTTCTATAAAGGCGTTTGCTGCTTTTTTTCCAGTAAGCATGTTGTCACCCTGCTTGATGGTAATTTGTTTATTTGATGGCATTTCATCATTCATGGCTCTAACTAATTTCCATAGTTTGTTCCCTTCTTTATCTAGATTGAGGCCTTATGTTTTTTTTCCCAACTGTCTCATGTTATTTGGTTCAGTGTTCTTTTGTATTTCGCAGTGATGGCCTTGAGGGAGATATTTGCTTCAATAGATTTCTCTCTCTCTGCCGTGTTCTTAGCGTTTAAGATTTCATCCTCAGCTTTCTGCAGTTCATGATTCCAATATAGCTTGTAATTTTTCCTTGCCCCTCTTGGGAAGTTCTCGGTGGCTGCTTGCAGTATTGCTTTGCTTAGGCTTTCCACCATAGGTTTCATATTGTTATTTCGTGTGTTATGGTTTCACACAGTCCATCTGTCAGCATTGCAAATCTGTCCCAGTCGGCTCGTCTGTAGTTCCAACGTGGCAGCGGTTTTATTTCCTGGGGGCCTACTTCCATATCAATATCTAGACTAATTGTCCTGTGGTCGCTGCCTGCAAATTGGTTGAGCACCTGGCGATCTATTGTGTGATGAATATCCCCCGTGGAGAAGGCCAAGTCTGGAGTGGAGGTCGTATGCCATCTTCTGGAATAGAAGCTAGCACTATCGTCCGGCATATTGGCAAGATAGAGATTTGTGTCTATCTCCCAGTCTTTCACTTCCTCCCCTCTGCTGTCTGTGTCTGGATATCCCCGTCTCTCCGAGTGACTGTTAAAGTCTCCAACTACTAGGTAGCTGGAGTCCTTGATTTCCATACTCGAGAGCGACAGGTCTTTGTTGGGTGGGCCATACAGGTTGAAGATACGGATTTTCGTTTCTTGTGTCATTATGTCGACTCCTACAATTTCTGCTTTTCCGATGTGATTTACAGATACTACGCTACTTGGTATACAGTTACGTGTCAGTATCAGAACACCTCCTTTGTGACCTTCTCAATCAAGTCGGAAGGTCTGGTATCCTCTGATTGAAAATCTGTGGTTGTTGTTGAGGTGCGTTTTTTGAATGCATGCCACGTCTATCTTACTTTCGTACAGGTGATTTGTTAAGAAAACCTTTTTGTTAAGAACTCCCTCCGCATTCCACTATAGTATTTTAAGGGTCTTGGGTTTTCGGTCAATAGCTCTTGCCCCATCTCCTTGTGCCTTGACTCCACAGCACATGGGTGGGTGACCACCAGTAGCATCAGGTGGGCCCGTTCGAGGCGTGGGGCCCGGCACTCTCGCTGCCTGGTGGGACTCCACAGGATGAGCACCATACTTTCTTCTTTTAAATTGTGACGTCATCATACAGCGATTTACGTTGCACTGTTTCGTTAAGCCTGTGGCCCAGTGTATCCGATTTTAACAGGCGTTTCTGTAAGGTTACCCTCCTTAGCCTTTGGCGGTCCCCAGCCCATCTGCAAGGCAGCAGTTGTTTGAGGTCAGAGTTGTCTCTCTTAAGAAAGTTGTCTTGCAGGACTATCGAGTATTCCTCACTCGTGACCTGCATATGATATGGTCTTGTCGCAGGCTGGTCATAATGCATTCTGATTACATGCCCAATCCACTTGAGTTTGTGGGCGTTAGTCAACGTGAGCACGTACTATCTGCCTCAGCATGGTGGGATGCATTCAGTCAGAATCATCGCGTGCACCTCGTTATTTTGTTGTTGCAGATGATTTCATACATCATATACACAGCGAAAAAATCAGTGAAGTGAACAGTCAAGTGTAGAGTACACAACGGCCCAATCAGTCACGTGATCAGTCCCCCGTAGAGCACACAGCGGAACAATCAGTCAGGTGATCAGTCAATTGTAGAGCAGACAACGAAACAATCAGTCAAGTGATCAGTGAAGTGTTGAGCACACACCGGAACAATCAGTAAATTGATCAGTCAACCATAGAGCCCACAACGGGACAATCAGTCATGTGATGTCAAATGCAGAGCACACAAAGGGACAATTAGTCAGGTGATCAGTTAACCGTAGCGCATTCAACGGACGATCGGTCAGGTGATCAGTCAACCGTAGATCACACAAAGGAACATCAGTTAGGTGATCAGTGAACCGTTGAGCAAACAACGGAACAATCAGTCAGGGGATCAGTTAACCGTAGAGCACACATTTGAACATCAGTCAGGTGATCAGTAAAACGTAGAGCACACAAAGAAAAATCAGTCAGGTGATCAGTCAACCGTAAAGCACACAAAGGAACATCAGCCAGGTGATGTCAAATGTAGAGCACACAACGGGACAATTAGTCAAGTGATCAGTCAAGTGTAGAGCACACAACGGGACAATAAGTCAGGTGATCAGTGAACCGTAGAGCACACAAAAGAACATCAGTCAGATGATCAGTCAACATTAGACCACAGAAAGGAACATCAGTCAGGTAATCAGTCGACCGTAGAGCACACACATGAACATCAGTCAGGTGAACCGTCAACCCTAGAGCACACAACGGGACAATCAGTCAGGTGATCAGTCAACCGTAAAGCACACAAAGGAACATCAGTCAGGTGATCAGTCAACCGTAGAGCACACAGCGGAACAATGACAGTTGAATATGAATGCCAAAAGCATCGTGTTACGTCATTCTCGTGAACATCTTACTGAATGAGGGACGTTTTATGTTGACAACATTTCGATTAATCTTGGATAAGGACAATTGGATCAAGTACAACCACTCACTATTTACCCGTTTTAATGGCTTGGAGAAATCCTCTGATCGAGTCTCCTTGAACAAACATTTTCAGATATTGCAACAAATAGGTAAAGGCACACCTGTCATTAGTTTTACACAAAACCTGTATGAAAATCAAGACGCGATTATATCAATCAAAGAAGGACTGACAGATTCAGATTCAATAAGACGAGGGTACGACAAGGTTGCTTTCTTTCACCATGTCCCTGTTGTGCATATTCTAAGATGATGATTTAGAAAGGTTTTCGAAGTTGTATTATGGGTGAAAAGTATGAAACTGAGTGCCAATTTGACGTTCATCAAGCCATTAGTTGGAAGATCAGTAGCAACGTTGTAAAGTCTGCTCGATAAAATTAACATCACAACAAAA
Organism: Ariolimax columbianus; assembly: GCA_036924085.1. Classification (NCBI taxonomy): domain Eukaryota; kingdom Metazoa; phylum Mollusca; class Gastropoda; order Stylommatophora; family Arionidae; genus Ariolimax; species Ariolimax columbianus. The sequence goes on along the minus strand of JAVGWX010000001.1, from coordinate 29,728,044 downwards.
AAATGCTGCATAAAAATAAGGCTGTGAGCTGGCAGCTTTTGACAGCCCAATGCCTCCCGAACAAAAGCACACGTCCTCCTCAATTGTTGTAGTGATGTGTAGAGTGTGTTGAGTATGGTGGGGAATGGTGGTAACAGCAGGTTCCGCAGATCAACCAGCCTTGGACACAAAGTCAGTACGTGCTCGACTGACTCCTCGTGGTCATGGCAGCATCTGCAGTTTGGTTCACGTAGTGGGTCTAATCTATTCAGATCTATTTCTTGGTCGGAGCATGGCCTGTTCTCAGCTTGAAGATCAAACAAACTCTGGTCTCTTCGTTTCAGTTTCTTGGCTGGACCATAACTGAAGTTGCGTGCAATGAGACACGAATTAGGACAATGATTACATTGCATTCAGAAAAAAAATACCACAACTACTAGCCTCAAAAGATATTGTCATAGAACTGCGGAATATAATAAGCAGTATTCAAATATCGAAAATTGCTTTGTATGGCGCTGAAAAATGGACACTAGAAAAGAAGGATGCAAATATCTTGAAAGCGTCAGAAATGTAGTGATATAGTTGAATGTAAGGAGTAAAATAAAAAGAAGATCCAATGATAATGTCTTCACTGAGGTAGGTGTAGCAAGACAACTATTATTAATGATACAGAAACGAAGATTGAGTTGGCTGGGACACAATATGCGACGTAAAAGTCTTCTACACAAGATACTAGAGGGAACGGTCCAGGTGAAAGAATAAGGAGACGACCAACACTCACCTTTTCATCTCAGGCATGCAGAGATATTAAAGTGCGAAGCTATGCTGAAATGAAGAGAGCTGCAGAGGATAGGGCCTAATGGAGAGGCATGTCTATACAACTTTACAACCACTGTTGTGTTGGATCAATCAGATAATGATGATGGACAACATCCGAGTCAGAAATCACCTGGACTACAATATTAGTTTCTTTAACCTACACATTGTTTTGCAGCAGGTAGACTACCATTCTTTATTTCATAAACTGTTTGTAGTTTAATCGCTATTTCTTGACTGTATGTTCTTTCTCACTCTCTCTATCTCTCTTTCATATACATATTTATTTATATATATATATATATATATATATATATATATATATATATATATATATATATATATATATGCACATACACACACAACATAAACATACAGAAACACATATACTCATACAAAAATACGCACACAGACATACACTACACCGACACACACACACGTACAAAACATATACATAATATTGCTTGCCCATCGTCGTTAATAATGACCACTTACAGCACTCTAATCTCAATTCACGCATCACTTGTTGGTTTATTTATGAGTATGGGGCTCATTGAGCAGATGGGAGCACGGAATATTCGGTCACATGATTGTCACACGTTTTCTGTGGGTAATGTTTGTTCGTCCTGTGCCCGGATCTTTCCAATTGCTCTTCTGTCTTTCGCTGCCAGCAAACGGTACTTCCCGATGGCTGTAACACGACTGTTTGGTGCACATCTCAAAATCGTTATTTCTTCCTAATTAAATGAGCACGTTGATCTTTCAATTCTTCTGTTCTCTCTTCATGGAATTGTTCTTGCACATCGTGGTTCTTTCTTTTGTATTTTATACCTACATTCATTTGTAATTTGAAAGTTTTTTTTCGAGCGTATATGTGGTGGATAGCCGCTCGTTTGTCACATTGACAAAGCGTTTTTCCTGGACCATTGCCCGGACACTAGGAACGTTTAATCCAGACTGACAGGCCATTTGTATCTAGAATCCTGTCCTGCTACTCAATGTGGTTTAACTGTGGTAGGCAGGATCTAAGATACGTGATTTAACTTCCCGGCATTCAAACGTTTACGATTCAGCAATCACAGGCGTAAAATGCGGTAGGAAGAGTGACGGTACGATAGACCCACAGTCTTCAATCTGATACTTTGGAGTTCCCAAGCTGTTTATCGCAGTCGTTCTAATTCAGTGATTTGCTTTATCAGCTCAAGTGCCATCTTTTCAGTCCGGATGGCGTGTATCGATAGAGAATTACGGGAATTTCTTGATAGGTTCCGGTATAGCCTCGTATTATTTTCACTGTTTGATTAAGTGGTTGGAGGGGTGGGGGGACTTAGTGGTGTACTACCCCATTTTTGTTTATATAGATTATCATATCGTAATGTTTACGCATATAGGAAAACTGATTCAACAATTACTGCATGCTATGCTCTGAGCTGTTATTCGGAGTGCAGTCTTTAACAAATACAAATGCATCCTAAATATGGCTGGATTCCTTGGTCTAGGATTCCATTCCTCAGGTATTAAAGAGTCTGACACCATGAAGAAACTCGGAGGGCGTATCTATGTTTTTTTTATTTGTCAACGTCAAATATCAACAGGTGAGAAAATGTCACGATTGTCAAGATCAGGATAGGTAAGTCATCCTGGATTTACACGGCTCGTTACTTGAAGTGTTCTAGAGGTCCCATCATTGTTCCACTGCACCAGTGCACGTGCCCCCATGAAACTGATTGCAAAAAGAGACAAGTTGATCACGGCAGTCAACGTAAACACAATTGATCGTAGCCCAAATATGCTCACATTATAGCCATTTCAATAAAATTGACATTCAAATCTCGTTTTTGGTCCTGGCATTTATCTTCCAGTTGGCGTACAGCTAATATCAGGTCCACAGTTCTTCGGCTGGTACAAAAAACCGCATTGACATTCTGGCAGGTGACGGTCGTGAAGTGTGTGTGCTGGATCTTGTATGTAATAGACAAGAGCGATATTGTTTGTCAGACGTCTTTTCTATTAAGGGAACTGACGATGATGGCATGGTTTATCTCTTCTGTGATCTCTTCTTGAGCCTATATTGAATTGATGAGTACAGTGAGCTTTCTTATAAGTCATTGCCCCTTACTGCAATTGTTGTGGCTGGTGTATAGAGAAAGAGAGAGAGACGAACACACAATGACCTTCTCTGTGTCCGTGATAGGTTTGTTTGATGTCATGATCAGTGCCATTTAAGATATCCGTTCGATAACTTCATTCATATGTGATGGACAGTTAAGTACATTATAGACTGTTCAGCCCACTTGTCAAGTACTTGGACCATGTCGACTATGAATAGAGCGGATCCATTAGCACTGGGGACTATAGAGTTACCCGATTCTCGTGGTACATAGGGTGGTCGCAGCGCCTCGTTAATCTGACTACATAGGTGATCATTGCATTGAAAAGAAGGCTACATAGTCGCTGAGGTTCGAATATATAATTAGTCTTGGGTACACAGAGAAAAAAACATAGATTATTACAATGATAGCACCTAACAAGAATTAGATTGTACTGCGGAATACGTTACTACAAGAAGTAGATTCCTTCATATGTTTTTAAAGTAATACACACAATGCTGGAGGTACTGATAGGGATCTCAGATTTAGTATACAAAAGGCTAGAGTCGCTCAATGCATTGGACAATTTGGGGAAATGGAAAGAAATGAAGTCAGCCACCGAAATACTGAACTTCAACTCCAATCTCAAGTTGTATTGCTCTGTAATGCATGGAACAAATACAAGCAAAACTACAAATGGGCAAGCTCTCATCAATGGATGTTTAAGCCAAATTAAGAAAATAAAATGGTTTGACAAAGTCACTAATAGAGAACTGTGGGAAGGAATCTGATAGATGGCAGTTGGACTAGGCGTAAAGTGACGACGTTGGTCATGGAGGGAACACATATTACGGAAACCAGCTGATAGCATTACAAGGCAGTCACTGTTCCGGAATCCTCATGGCAAGAGAAGAAGGGACAAATCAGAACACTCATAGAGCAGGAAAGTCGAGACAGACATAACAACGGCAGCAATGACGCGGGGAAACTGCAGATGATTAAGCGTGACACAAAGATTGTGCGAATTTGTGAGGATGTTTTTGAGAACATGTGCTCCGCAGGAAGCTTAAGTGTTTTGATTGATTATATGTATATATGTAGACATACATGTGTGTATATATTTGTATGTGAATGTATGTTTTGTATGTATGTATGTGTGTGTATGTGTGTGTATATGTGTGTGTATGGGTTATTTGCGTTGGGTTTGTCGGTGGGTAGGTTTCTGTGTGGATGGATAGATGGACAGATGGACGGACAGATGGATGGATGAATGGATGTGTATTTGTATGTGAATAGTTCTGAAAGTAAAGCATCCATCTTATTAATCATAATGCTTATTTTGGTCTAATTAATCCCTTGTTCTTCTCTACTCTCTGTTTCCAACTTGTATTACTGATCTATTTCCTGCAGCTGCAAACCCTTTCAGATTTCAAATTTTATGAAGCTCCAAAACATATGAAGAACAAAAATCAAATTCTCTGTATCTTCAAAAGGTGAAACATATTTCATTTACATTTCAATATAATTTGCTCTCTGACATTCTTTAAATAACTTTACTCCATTACTTATTTACATCTCAATTAGTTTTGCCAGGTCTCATGTTGCGTTCCTTATTTTAGAATATTCTAGAACCTATCTCTCAAAATCGCTACTATCGCTACCGCGGGCAATTCTTGGGTCAACCGAGACATTCGGAGGGAAAAGATTCTCAAATGTCAACAGTTCTTGGCATTTAATGGATCCACCCTTGTTTTCATCCTACTTTGATATCCCTCCAAAACAGATGGCGTGCTTTCTCAAATGACAAGTTGTTCTGTCTATCCGAAGGTGCGAGAAGGTGAATGAAGGTGTCAGGAGATTAGGGAGCTGTGAAAATAACGTGTTCGACTTACTGTTATTTCTTTACATTACAAATCTGATGGAATTTGCCTATAGTAAATTTCTCCTTTTAATGCTACAGACTATGTGATCTCCAACCAATTCGTAACTCCTACTGTTTATAATACGCCATTGTCTACTTGATTTCTACTTCTTGCCGCATTAAAACGTCATTGACATAAGTTTCTTTTCAAACTATTTTGGTCTATTTTTCTACATCGCAACGTCACGCTTCACATCCCATAATGTTAGACACGTACACAAATGCTACATATTTATCACGATTTATAGGGTTACTTTATTCCTGAATAAAACAAAACAGGTTATCATTTGTTTCAGTCAGCATGGAAACTGTAATAACATGCGGCAACACATCTTTTACCGAGAGTAAAACACATAATTATACGAGAAAATGATACATTTAAAGTAAAGTATGTGGGTACACACACATACACACACACACACACACACACACACGAAGAACAAATTGACACACGCGTTGTCCTCTACGACATCATAAACACAATATGTGTCTGTTTCCTTTACATTAGCTGTCAACATTGATGTTGCTTCTTTGTTTTGAGTTTAGTCTACGATGGTAGCACTTTTTATGCTTACTGTTCTGTTCGTTTATAAAGGAATATCATTTTAATGCTACGTCACATAGACTTCATCCTTGGGACGTCACGTACATGGTATGCGCGGATAGTTAACTAACATCCTCGTACCGTGAAGTATAGTGTATGCGTGGATAGTTAACTAACATCCTCGTGACGGGACGTTTATAGTATGAGTGGACAGTTAGCTAACATACTTGTGACGCGACCTCTAAGGTAAGCGAAGAGATTTGACTTATTTCAAGTTCCTAGCGTTATTGACAGGTCTACCATTCATGATGTCAAGCTGTTTAATGATTTGTCCTTGTCCTCTATTCATATGTCCATAAATGTATCCAGAATTTCACATTATATACTAACCATTTTCTTCCTTTGACAAGTATGCAGATGCTAAGACTCCTTCTTTCTTTTTTATGTCTGTAAAAAGCTTCGGCAGTGAAGTAGTCCCGCTCAAATCAATACACCCACAGTGATCGGTATATATCTACACGTCTCTTAAGCCAAAACCATGACTTGCCCAAATGGCGGCCATGACGGCTTTTCGAGCTCACATTAGTCTGTGAAACGTTGTCCTATTTAGGACATATCAATCACGCGCAGTGAATCGTTCAATGTGGACATTTCCATGTGAGTGTGAGTTCAGGGGCATCGGTCAGAAGGGTGTGCACACAAAACAATACTATCAGCACACAACAGATAAGCAGCCCTATCGTTAGCCTTTCCATCATTCTGTCGTTTCGATTTGAACAAAAAATTCGCTCTAATCAATTCATAACCACCACAAACCTCAAACATCTCTCTCTCTCTCTCTCTTGCTCTCTATCTCTCTCAATTCTCTCTCTTTCTCCTCTGTCTCTTCTGTCTTTCTCTCCTCTCTTTCTCTCTATCTTCTCTATCCCTCTCTCTTTCTTTCTCTCTTTCTTGCTCTCTCCTCTCTCTCTCTTCTCACTCTCTTTCTCTCTCTTGCTCTATCCTCTTTCTCTTATCTCCCTCTTATCTCTCGCCGGTCTCTTCTCTCTCTCTTCTCTCTCATTCTTGCCCCCTCTATCTCTCTGCTCTCTCTCATCTCTCTCCCCTCTCTCTCCTCTCTATTCTCTCTCTCGCTTCTCTCTCTCCTCTCTCTCTTTCTCTTTTGTACCCGCTCTCGCATCCCCGCTTACAGATGAAGTTATGTGCGACTCCATCTGGGCTACTAACATGAAATTTCTATCTAAATATATACGAACGACCCCCCCCCCCCGCCCACCCCCCTCAGTGGTAGTTTTAATGTCATAAATTGTACATACTCGTAATGAGCCTGCTAGTACCATGTACAACCATCTATGGCTGCATGTATTGAAGGCTAGACTGTTCTTACCCATTATTCCTGAAGTACCACACATGTAAATCGTTCCGTTTACTGGACAGTACCTCGTGAGATCTATGTGCGCTCGATGTCAGCTTTACAGCTACTGCCCACGCCATTGCATTTTTTTGCAAGCATTTTTAATCGGAAGCAGGATGCGCGATTCCGATATGTTTTCATGTACAAGGGAACAAAGTTTAGGTTCAGATTATCGTTTTATTTGTGTGCCCAAAAGTGTATTTATTTTGCGTATAAGAAACAGTGAGAGGAGAGAGCGAGAGAGACAGAGAGAGAGAGAGAGAGAGGAGAAAGAAAGAGAGAGAAAGAAAGAGAGATTGAAATAGAGAGACGTGTTGGGGTGGGGGAGGGGAGAGGGTGTAGGAATTCAAGCAACGAAATTATACTTTGTTAATTCTATGAGTTAAAAGCATTTCCTGCCCTACATTTGACACTGTTCACATGTTGAACAAGAATGTCCTGATTTATTTAAAAGAAAACTTTAAGAACTGCTCCCTAATTATGGTTAGCTACCCAGATTACTAAAGTCCGTTTCACAATGGTTTGCCATCAATTGCCGTCTAATATCTCAATAGCCTTTGCACCGATATTCGTGAATTTTTGCACGTGGTCTTTTATTTCCAATGTCCCAATGACTTTACAATTTACAATTTGTCAGATAGTGCGTTCTCTTAAAGTGGTTAGTTCCCTTTGATTTTTGTTAGCATATGATTTATTTTGTCGCTACAGAAAATAACTTACCGTAAATTAAAAAATGGTCTCCAATTAGATTGAGATCTTCACCATTATGTACCACATAATGTCATTTTTACTGTAGTTCATGTCTTGAAGGTACTGTCGTAGAAAAGATGTGTTTAGATGTACAAGCACATGATTGATAGACCACAGAAGTACATACTTCAGATGGATTGGTCCAGTTTTATAAATAGATGCTGGAGCAAACCAATAAATGGTTATAATTCAGTTTTGAGATCTTTTACTTTCTGATTGAGGTGGCCATGAAAAAAACCGTTTTGCAAAGGATATCGAAACTTAAATTTCTTGGAAAACAAACATGGAAGTAAATTTCTTACTTAATCAGAATCAGACGATGCCAATAAATTGACGACTGCTCTCGGCTGAACGAACGACAGTCCATCTTTTTTCCAATAGCCTTCTTTCTATTTTAAGACATGGTCCTCACATTTAACTCAATAATCTTTGCCTATATATAAGAGGGCGGCATATGTTAGTTATTTCATATCGCATAGTTTGACCATTTTATTTCTAGCTGCTACTTGTAGTTTAACTTTCGCACAAACGAAAATTGGGTCTAAGTGTGAATGGTAAGGTGGCAGTCTCAAACACATATGACCATGCCCTTGAATCAACATGTCTATGTTAAATATTCTGTCTTTTCGTTGTTTGCTTGACAAGGGAAAGAATTTCAGGTTTTCAGATACGTTTCATTGAATGGTTGTTGTTCTTTTGTGAACCACATCTTTATTGCCTCTTTTGTAGTGGATGACGTCGGATATTGTCTTCTTGTGTTACTGCGTTGTGGTGGAATGATGCATTATCCATTATCAGACTAGAGGGTCTATCTAGAGATTGAAAAACCATTTTTTTAATCCACTCTCTAAATATGTTACCATTCATCTCGGTATGAAAGCCCCGATTGTCCTTATAAATTGAAGGAAATACAAGTTGTGAATTCTTTACCAAAAAATTATGTCCACAATCTGCATGTTCTATTATCAAGCGCTGTCCTGTGCCACTTAATAGCAACCTTTTAATCGTTTCATCTGCTGACCGCCATTTCTTTTCCCTCGGTGGTGAGCATTTATCCAAGTTTCATCCACATACACATTATAATAACATTGTTTACGCATTTTACTTCACTAAAATACTTGCTTCTCATGGATACTACATGCAGTTTAGTTCAGCTACGCCTTTGACACAATTTGTATTGACACATTGACACACTTGGGAATGGTGTGACGTCACGAAAGATGGCGGTTGTGTTTTGTGTACGCCGCAAAAAGCGAAAGACATACATCAGTTACTTAGGTTTCTTTCGGAAAAACAAGCAATAAAACAAGAAAGATTAGATACGTTCAAGTATCTAATTAAGGAAAGATCAATCCTATAACCAGCCTCAAACCTAAAAAAAAAGACCGGTTGGACCCGAGGTTGAGCCGATATCGTTAAAATCGACTGTTTCAGAAATAGAAACAGATTTAACGGAACTAATCAACAGCGCGCAATTTAATTACTATGGCACAAGTTGACTTGCTAGATGCCAGAAACATCTTCAAGATAGGATACTGGAACGTTCTCACTACGTATTGAATTTGTAAAACATCCGACGTTAGCAATGAGATGAATAACTACAACCTGGACATTTTAGGTCTGTTCGAGTGCAGATGGACAGGCACGGACAAGAAATATCTCCCAAATGAACATAAACACATTATCTACTCTAGCAGAGACGATCGTCACATAGAGGGAGTAGCTATCTTCATGACAGCCAGAGCTGAAAAAATATCTCATCAGTTTGGAACCATTTATCGAAAGGCTAATATCAGGCATTTGATAAAAATAAATATTAAACATAGGATCAAGGAAATGATAGTCAAACTGTATAAAGCATTAACTAGGCCCAAATTGGAGTACTGTGTACAGGTGTGGAGTCCTTATCATAGAGGGGATATAAACATGCTGGAAAGAATACGCAAAAGGGCGAAAAGGATTCCAGGATTCAGTTATGAGGAAAGACTCAGAGAAACTCGCCTGCAGTGTCTAGAAGAAAGAAGAATTCGAAGTTACTTAATACATGTTTATAAGATGATCAGAGGATTGGATAAATTAGACTATAACAAGTTGTTTTTTTAAATACAGAAACCACAAGAACAAGAGGTCATAGCTACAAATTGATTAAAGAGAGGTCCAGATTAGATATTAGGAAATATTATTTTAGTCAGAAAGTGGTGAATGCTTGGAAGGCATTGTCACGGGAGGTAGTGGAGGCAGGGAAAATTAATGCATTTGAGAATAAAATGGATGCGCATAGCTTTTAGATTTTTAATGTAAATGAAACTGGTTGTATATAGACTCTGCAGAGTCTTCTAAACCACTATAAAGACGTAAAGTTTATTTATATTCCAAACAAAATTCTTTAAACTCACGATTCTACAATGTTACGCGCCACCTAATGGTGACCTTGATATTACCAAATACAATTTATACGGGCTCTGGAGATCATTTGTTTCTGCCCTATGCGCCGTATTTGGCGCGCAAAGAACATACTAGAACTGGTAATAATAAGTGATCCATGACCTACTACAGTTGGATATGAGTGCGGTTTGGGTTGAAGTTGGAAAGATTTCAATAAACACGTATAAAATGTTATTTCCAAAAATACTCACTGTTAAAAGGGGCAATCATTTCAAAAGACTGGTTACATTATAGTCGTCTTTTAATTCATGACCAAGATCCGAAGCAATTTTCCACAAAAATGAATGCCATATCCAAATGATTTTTCGCGTACAGCTTTGCAATATCCATGACGCTAAAATATTGATATTATTTAGTCCATAGATGTTAAGAATTTAGCACATCGGCGAATTCCTTTGATCATTTATGACCGTTGCAAAGAAATGGCATTATATTTAGGATTTTTAGGTACACCACTTAATTTCTGGTATTTTGTTCAAAGGCGTATCTCCTTTCTGTCTTGATATACCAATTTGTTGTTTATTTCACCCTTTATGTACAATCCCAAAAAGGGCACCAATATGCACGAGTTAGTACAGCCATTCGGATACCATTAGACGTCAGTGTTGTATCAATGTGTGTTGCTTGAAGCATTTGAATATTGAAAGGCATTTGTTGTCGTTGTATGTACAGTTAATTGTCTTGATAAACATACGCCAATTCATCCAAGTCTGCTAATCAGTACACCTACGAACGATTATTTGAATCATTCCGAATATTTCGATTCAAAGAGGTTGCTAATTGTTACTGACTGGACAAATTGTAATCCATCTTGTTGCCAGTACTGTTCTTTTTACCGGAGCACATGTTCAACACACTTCTACCAGAAATGACTGTCTATTTTTGAAAGTTACTCACGTGTCAGCACTTCAACATAACACATTTTAAATGTCCTGTTCTGTTCGGCAACATGTGCTTTGACTTTAGCCCACACAAGCTTTATATGGATTATATGCGCATGATATGCAGGTAGTTGCAGAAAAGTGTCAGCCTGCTTATCAATGATTTTGTCAATATGATACACGTTTGTCTTATTTGTCTTCTTCCCAAGCTGAAAAAACTCCGGCTTTAAATACGTGTGGTCGATATTTCTTTAGCTATCCATGACCTAATTTAAGATTTTGTATTTGATGCAGTTGGTACTTTGTCTTCTTCTGATACTGCATTGTGATAAGATGCATTCTCCATTACTAGGCATGACGGTCTATCCAGAATTGGAAGCAGATCGTTCGACTTTCAGTGCCTTAAAAATGTGTCCATTCATTTAAGCGGGATAGTCTTTACCGCCCGTACTTTTGTATTGGAAAATAAGTTCAGCGTCATGGACACGTCCTTTTTCACTGCTTCCGACATAAGTTAGTATAATGTACTGCATTTTTCTGCTTGGAATTTGTCTTTTCTGTTTACCGTCAACTGATTGTCATTCTTTACCATAGGTGTGGTGAGCCAGGATTCGTCCAAGTATACAATACTATAGCCTTGCCTACGCCGTCTGTCTGAGGTACATGCTTCCAGTAACAATCAAATGTGGCTTTTTACATATTATATTCCTGCCGCCTAAAGATTTTCTCAATGTAAAGCCGGCGGCTCTTATAATTTTCCAAAGAGTGCTTTTGTAAATTTCAATACTGCAGTCATATAAAAGTATTGCCACATCAAGCAGTTAGATGAGAAAAGAAATAGAGTGAAAGAGTTCAATCATATCATAGAGACACGTCATATGTGCATGGGGACTGGCTTCATAGCTATCCGTGCCCACTGCCTAAACCTGAAAAGGACTCTACGCTTCTCAGCAGCTATAGAATAATCACACTATACAGAGTGTATATAGCAAATTGCTCAAGAACATAGTGGCCAACAAAATAATGTTCTACCAAGAACGGGAGCACATCCTACCCGATAGGTTGGGCAGCTACAGAACAGTGAAGGAGACCTGTGATAACGCTGGAACGTTCGCGTATGATGTGTACGAGGATTTTCAGTCAATGCAAGAAACAGTCGCGGGGGCACTCGACCTGGAAGACGCATACAACCGGGTTGATTTTGGGAATTTAATGACATGTCTGAAGCAGTGGTTTAAACACGTGGTTGGTTAGTTGAATATCAGATGCTATGATGGAAAGAACAGTTGCACTACGTGTGGGATCTTGGACACCAGAACAGATGCGAAAATATCCAGGACTGACTCAAGAGTCTCTGCTTTCATTAGTGCTGTTAAACATCTACACAGTAAAAGTGATTAATATTCAACCAATAGGGACAGGCCGAACGTTAACATTTACCCATGACAACCTAATGTATAGGACTGGCTCAGACAGGCAAGAGTTGGTCAAAGACATCCAGGAAACCTTGCAAGCAATTTCACAATGGTGCAGTGACTCAAGCTAAAAGATCAATCCGAACAATGCATGCATGATGTGGTGCTCTTTGAATAATTCCTTAGTAAAGGCTGAACTCCCGGGCATCACATTTGATGGTTGCACCATTGACAGGTGTGACAGTTTGAAATACCTCGGAGTGACATTTGATCGCAGGCTCTTCTATAATTTCCATGTTGGCCACATCGTTCAAAGATGTAAGCAAGGGTTAGGCGCACTCAAGATCATGGCCGCTGCCGACTTGGAACAACGTCTCCCGTTCATCTTATTTCATCATGTCGTGTTGTCTGTTATCGATTACGGACTGGGCATCCTCATACTATCAAGAACGCAGTGTGGAAGGTTGGAACGCATCCATAATGAAGTTATGCCCTGGTTATGTGCTGCACTAGAGATACCCCGATTATGATGGTGCGGTACATGTTGCGATTGTTATCGGTGACATCAAAGCATAAACTGGCACAAGTCAAAGCCTATATGCGTGCTACCACAGACAAGCGACACCATATGTACAGTAATATCTCATACATCAAGAGATCATGAATCAAGAGATAGGCGTCATGCATAGCACAGACAGAGACAACAATCGGACATGTCACTCCATCTGGGACGATAGCCAAAGGGGAAGAATGAGTCCACACTGGTGATAGAATAATAGAGTACCAGAGAGTCATCATAACCTTCGGCCAAGGAATGCAATGAATGGAGCGACGGAAGAGCAGAGCATGAGGTAAATCAGTTGGTAACTGAGAACACGCAGGCAGGAGAGTGATGCCTTTATATACACCGACGGTTCAGTGCTGCGCAGTGGAACATCAGAATGGGACTTCTCGGCTAGAGTGAGAGGATAGTTCGTTGCTGAGCACAGTAGGGAAAACATGTCAACAGCATCCAGTTTGATAATGGAGACGGAAGCAGTGACCTCTACACTGAAATGTATATCTGAGACGTCTATAACAAGGGCAGTCATCGTGACAGACGCGCAAGCCGTACTTATAAAGGCACAGAAGAGATGGCTTAGGTACGAGTGGATAGAAACTGCTAAGGCCTCAAACCTGTAGGGGTTGACATGGATCTACTGGCCTGCTCATTATGGGGCTCAGGGCAATGAAAGAGCTGACATCATAAGCCTCACAAGTTTCCATCATAGACACATTAGTGATGGATCATCATCATCAGTCCCATAACCTTGAAGGTCGTTGAGGCACCGCTATTGCAGATTGTCGTACAAGATCCCGCCATTCAACAACGGAGTGTCTCGGGCCGCTACACACCTGATGAAACCCATCTCTCTCCAGGTGGCAGTTCACTATAGTTGTGTCTAAATTTCATCCAACAAACCTGACACTGTCCGCAGCCAGGGCGAAGGGCACCAATCTTGTAAAGTTCAGCCGGGTAAACTAGACCGTGAAATATAACACATTTTTAAGCGTAGTGCTTTTCATATAGCCGATTTCCATTGCAGGATAATCGGACGGAAGAAAACACACAAAACGAACGAATGAACCAGTCCAAATGGTAAACAACAACACGTATCCGTGAATACAAGTTTAAGTCGTCGACTAGTTGGAATTCTTAGCAAATCAATGGTCTGGTGGCATTTATAATGAACTAAACCAGCAGAGCAATGTAGACCGCAGCCACTTACGGCGCCATCTTTGCTGCTCAGTGATGGATAGAAGTGACATTTTGAAATAAATCAATGACCGTCCGTTAGATGAGAACACCGCAATAGATGAAGGAGCAATCCACAGGCTTCAAAGTTTCGACACTAAACGAGATTCGAGCGGAGTAGGCCGCATGAGAGGATAGAGCAAGAGAGTGTACAACTAACGAGCTACAAGGACCATCAATATCCATACCCTACGCCATTTACTGGTAGAGACTGAGCACCTATAGGTATGCCCGGAATGCAGTGACAGCGATTTTTAGAAACAGAAATAGAAATACTGCAGTCGAAATGCAATGTTATTTTTAGTTTCCGTAAAGTAACAAGCTGATTTTTCGTCAACTGTTTCAAAATCTCCCGTTTTATGACATCTCTGTTGAAATCATCAAATTTACTTTTCCTACCTTGCTTGATATGAGTCCTGTCCAATCCAACGACAAAAGGATGATCTTTCCAGACCAAGCACCAATATCGTTTGTTTCTCTCGGTCAGGATATTGCAATATAAGCCCATGTTAGACTTCCTGCGGAGAAAACTGGGATAATAAAAGGGTAACCGTGTGCATAGTTATAAATGCGCACTTCAAACCCTTTTTGAAATTAATAGCAATGTAACTTTTGAAAAAGCAAATATATGTCCCAATAACAACACCACAAAACAATATCAATGATGAACGACAGTTTCACATGAATGGCCTTGGTTGTTTTCCGCACTCGACAAAGTGTCTAATTTATGCACGGAAAAATCTGTAATTTTTTTTAACTTAGTATATTTCAATGTTAAAACATCTATTTTTAAAACAGCACGAATGTGCATGTTAAAATTATGTCCAATTCAGTGAGGTTGCTTTTAACATAACCTAATGAACACATTCTTTTAAATGCATCACAGTTCTTGGAGAATAAAAACAGTGACATAACGTCATGTAAATTATATTGCTACATGCGAAAAATCATTTGGATCTGACATGTAGTTAGTAGAAAATTGATCCGAACTTGTTTATGAATTAAAAGACGGACTATAGGAGGGCCGGTGTTCGTATACACTAAAGAACGAAAATTGTATCCATATGTTTGGGGCAAGAAAAAATGTTCACCAGTGGGGCATTTGAGAATTGTGTTCGTGTGGTAGCTGAGATATTCAATTTTAAAACGTGACAAAGATTGTGAAACGCACTATAGTGATAACCGGCATTCACAGCAGTTTCTGCGGAAATGATAGATCAGCATTGCACAACCCCTTTCAGTGAACGGTAACTCTAGTTACGGTACAACCAAATTTATTCATCGCTAGTTTCCCCTACATTGAATTATTGATTAATGTGTCCGTTTCCCAAAAGAAAAGCGTGTTTTCGCGAGTAGATTTGGGTGAAATGTGATTGTGACATTAACTGTGACAAGGAAAAATTCACGCTCACTGGCGTATGAGATCATATGTCTCAACATCTTCATGTCTATATTTCAGTTTGACTCACTTTCTCATGACATAATGTCAGCCTACCAGAATCACCACTTTGCCGCTCATTATTCTTGTCTCTCTATAAACATGGCCTGTTGTTAGGATGTGCATAATAATCACTAGAGTGGTACCAGATTGCAAAGACTAGCACCACTTTGAACTTCTAGGCTTGTCGTAAAAATTGATTAAAGAAGATTGTGCATATAGCTAGCAACTATCTCATGGGGATTCCGTTGCGAAGTGGTTAAGCCGTCGGCCTCGTGATCAGGTGGTGTGAGTTCGACTCCGGACTCCGCCGTCTTTTTAACGGGTGTTTTATGTGGAGTCCCCTGCATCTCGTAGTCGCCCCCTAGTCGTCTTGTCCTTGACTTGCCACTGGGGTCGGGGGGCTCGAGACGAGAAGAGTGAGGATAAAAAGTAGCGCAGTTAATCCTTACTAACAATAGCGACAGCAAAAAAATTAAATTATAGCTCATCTAAAAATCTTTTCTATTGAAACCGCCTTTGCATATGCTCTGAGACAAACATCTTGTAAAGGGACCAGTTGTTGTGGTGGTCACATACTTCCCTTGAAACGGAAAGTCAAATCATCATAACAGAAAATAGTATAACATAAAACACTTGATAACATGACGTTTTTTAACATAACATTTTATAAAAACACGTACTATTACATAACAAAACTTTTTATAATATAACATGATTATAAGATAGTATAACATAACATAACAACACACCATATCATATCGTACAATAACATTAGTATAATATAACATAGTATAACATAGTATAGTGTATCAACATTATATAATGCAACATTGTGTAATATATAACCTTGTATATCAAAACATAACATAACTTAACATATCATATCTTAACATAACATGAAAAATGTAATATAGCATAAAATAACATACCAGCACATAACATTGTATTACATAATATATTATATCATATCATAGTGTACCATAACATAATATTGTATAACATAGCATAATATACCATTCCATACCAACATACTGTATCATAACAGAACATTAAATAGCATAGCATAATATAACATACCACAATATAACATACCATTGTATAACATAACAACACATTACTGCATCAGCATAACGTATTTGTATGTTTGATATTATTTCTTCCTATTCATTTTCTAATAATCAGTATAACGATCTCTTCACTCTATTCTTCCAGTTCTATATTTTGTCTATTGTTTCTATATCTATTCTAATGATCTGAAAAGCCATCTGACACCTAGCGTGTATTTGATCTGTTTGAATTGACGATATGAAACATTGAGCTGAATATTTCACTAACCAATACAGTGTTCGAATGTCATTGTACTAAGGTAGTCTAACATCAGTAACTGCTGGTTTGGAAATGATATGTTAGGGATGTCATTGTACTAAAGTAGTGTAATATCAATAGATGCATGTCGAAAAATAATGTAAGGGATGTCATTGTACTAAGGTAGTCTAACATCAATAGATGCATGTCGGGAAATAATGTGTTCGAGATGTCATTGTACTAAGGTAGTCTAACATCAATAGATGCATGTCGGGAAATAATGTGTTCGAGATGTCATTGTACTAAGGTAGTCTAACATCAATTGATGCATGTCGGGAAATAATGTGTTCGAGATGTCATTGTACTAAGGTAGTCTAACATCAATGATGCATGTCGGGAAATAATGTGTTCGAGATGTCATTGTACTAAGGTAGTCTAACATCAATAGATGCATGTCGGGAAATAATGTGTTCGAGATGTCATTGTACTAAAGTAGTGTAATATCAATAGATGCATGTCGGGAAATAATGTGTTCGAGATGTCATTGTACTAAAGTAGTGAAATATCAATAGATGCATGTCGAAAAATAATGTAAGGGATGTCATTGTACTAAGGTAGTCTAACATCAATAGATGCATGTCGGGAAATAATGTGTTCGAGATGTCATTGTACTAAGGTAGTCTAACATCAATTGATGCATGTCGGGAAATAATGTGTTCGAGATGTCATTGTACTAAGGTAGTCTAACATCAATAGATGCATGTCGGGAAATAATGTGTTCGAGATGTCCTTGTACTAAAGTAGTGTAATATCAATAGATGCATGTCGAAAAATAATGTGTTCGAGATGTAATTGTACTAAGGTAGTCTAACATCAATAGATGCATGTCGGGAAAAAATGTGTTCGAGATGTCATTGTACTAAGGTAGTCTAACATCAATAGATGCATGTCGGGAAATAATGTGTTCGAGATGTCATTGTACTAAAGTAGTGTAATATCAATAGATGCATGTCGGGAAATAATGTGGTCGAGATGTCATTGTACTAAGGTAGTCTAACATCAATAGATGCATGTCGGGAAATAATGTGTTCGAGATGTCATTGTACTAAAGTAGTGTAATATCAATAGATGCATGTCGGGAAATAATGTGTTCGAGATGTCATTGTACTAAAGTAGTGTAATATCAATAGATGCATGTCGAGAAATAATGTGTTCGAGATGTCATTGTACTAAGGTAGTGTAATATCAATCGATGCATGTCGGGAAATAATGTGTTCGAGATGTCATTGTACTAAAGTAGTGTAATATCAATAGATGCATGTCGGGAAATAATGTGTTCGAGATGTCATTGTACTAAGGTAGTCTAATATCAGTAACTGCTGGTCGGGAAATAATGTGTTCGGTTGTACTAAACCGCATCTTTTTTATAAGCCTTGTCGACCAGTTCCCTTTCTAGCTTTGTTTTCTTTCCCTAACCGCAAGCCAGGCAACCAATTACAGCTTGGTCGACTTTAGCCTGCCATTACAGAAAGTTGACTCCGTGCCTTTGCCATTAAAAGCGAGTGCTCTACTTCTACTGTAATACTCTACAAAAGCTATATTTATGTAAAAGTTATGGCTTTCAACTTATATGTTTATTGTGTTGTTACGTTCAGATTGCCAATATCTATATAAAAAACGAGAAATATGTAATGCCTTTCAAGTCACTTGAAACTTTATAAGCGTAATAATTTTAAAATTCAATACTCGCTTCATATTAATAGTTTTTGTTTTCTATTAAATTTCTGCAGCCAAATGTCACTCTTAGCAAGAGGCGAGTGTGTGCAACATTCTAACGAGAGAAATGAATGTGTCCTACATGTTTGACAGTGGCTTTGTGTACTTAGAATACGAAAGTGAAAAATAATTGATTTCATGATACCAGAACTCACTACCTCAAAACATCTGACACCGGGACAGTTATTGGCCACATATAAACGCAAAAACAAAACCATTGATCCGAGATTGCTGTGGCGGATATTACACTATTGATTTATCGATCATTTGAATATAGACCTTTTGAACGACTTCCTCTATTTTTGCATCTTGAAACCTCTTTGCTCTAATTATAACCGCCTCTAATTCATTAATATCCCAACTATATGATTTGCTCTCTGTTCCTCGTTTATCGTGGTCTCTTTTGTTGGGTTTCTCAGCTTCACTGCCATGTTCAGCTTGACGAGTCATGTGCCAGTACATACTCCAATTTTATGTCGAGCTGCTGATGTACATATCTCACGTATGCGTCGTGGTGGATTAAACATTCAACGTGGATAGTTTCACTACCTCCGCTGTGTGTTAAGTGTCAGTACAGCATGAACATGTACACATAGCGTTGATCTGTTTAGTTGATTGAGAATTGCGCCATAACGGTGATTTGTCTGTGTGTGATTCTGAACGCCATTTGCTTTAAGCAATAAATGTCCATTCACTTGTGTTAACAACGTGTTCATTGTGCTGACTTATGAACAGAATTTATCAATTGTTAATAGTTGTTTGCGATGTTCCATCAAAGGCTTGCTAGCGTGTGAGCAACTGTCCAACCTGTCTACACATTGCTCCGCTAATCAGGACGGTGTGCATCTTTACGAAGACAAGGTGAATAATTTCAGACCTTCACCCTTCAGACACGGCAGAAATATTTCAGAAGATGTTTTATAAATAATTAGTAATACAAATATACCCGTTCTTTTGTTACATATATCTTTAAAATGAGCTTGTTCTTTTTCTTTGCATTATCGCCGTGGGGTGCAGGTGCCATCAACCAATCCGGTACTACTATACCTGCCATATTTCTCCAGTCCTTGTGTAGCCTTGTGGACAGTGAGCTTGACTTGCTAAGACTGGGTTTACACCACGCCAGGGATCGAAATCACGGGGGCATAGAAAAAAAAAGTAGGCGTGGTTCGTTCCTGTTACCACTTCTCCTCCAGTCGACCCAGCTGTAAATGGGTACCTGATGTATGAGTTGGAGAAGGTATAAACAGCAAAGAAGGGAACACGCCACCTCAATTAGGCTGCATCTTAGTCCATGACGAGTTATCTTCATCCCTGACAACAATTGTTGCCATGGGACCCACCTTGACCTCGACCATCTCAGATCTCCCAGCTCTTCTGACGTTTGTCTCTAGATCTCCTTTCCTTTGTTCTGTGAAATGCCCTAACCTCTTTTTGCTGCTGTAAGTTTTCTCCAAAGAGTGTCTGGTGATACTGGCAGCAGTTATAGCGATACGTTCAATGCCGTCTTCCAAAGATGTTTGGCTTCACCAAATAGCCCCTGTCCTGTTACCTTCTATCAACTTCCATGTGTAACTTTGTCGAACATCTGAAGATGTAGAATTTTTCTTTGTAAATCTATGTTAATGAGACAAAAATATAGCAATACTATTTACCTCATTTGTTGCTGGCGGCACCTAATGACTCGTGCAGGACAAAATGTTATTAAGTCGATTTAAAAAAAAATATTAAATAACCTGTTTAGATATTGTTTTGTTTGATGTCACAACATGAGTCAGTTGACTCTTCTGTGAGTCCTGAAAAGGACGTTTAGTGGTGGGTTGTATAGCTTTACTCACATCCCGAGCATGATGATGAAGGTGGACTGCGGTCCTCCAGGCGGTTGTGATATGCTTGGCTTCATCTGCGTGGCGCTCACTATTACGGGGATCACATCGATCCACATCTCGTCAGCCAGAAGGGAGATTGTGGTATTGGTCAGAATATTGACCATGACCCGACGTCCTGGTCAGTATGTTCTACCTGACTGGAATAGCATCTCAGTTCCCCACCAGTTTAGATACAGTTCTTCATTTCGTTAAACTCGGTGTTTCTGATTTTAAATATTTATTAGATTTAGTTCGATGTTATATGGTTTGTTTTGAATGGTTACGACTTTTCCAGCGAATGAACGTCACTTTCTACCACAGACAGTATGACTATTATTTATACCTCTGGTCATTTCGTTTCTATTCTTTCTTTGCTTTTTTTACGCATCAACAACTGTTTTCTTAGTTTCATTTTCGGCTATTTGAAATGTAGTATGTGAATGTCGTTGTTAGGTAAAAATGTTTCCTACATTTATTGTTATTAATAAATCGTATTCTTCTTTCTGTCTTTCACTCGCTCGGGTCTTTTAGTCACGGAAAGAAAGACTGTTCTATTATGTAGAGTAACACAAACACACACACTCATACACACACATCACACACACAGATACACACAAACACAATAAACACTCATATATATATATGCGAGGAGAGCTCCGAAAGTAATGCCTCCTATTTTATACCGTGAAAACCATAACAGATAAAAAAGAGCACGATAGCACCATTTGATAGAGCAGTGTTTTGCTTTAAAAAAAAACTATTTTTTAACAGTCACCACCATTGGCTATACATGTTCTCCAACGAAGAAAAGGAGCAGACATTCTACGCTCATAAAAATCTGCACCGACGGAGGGGATCCCCTTGTTCACCGCTGCTGTGATGGTTGTTAGGAAAATATTGCCCCCGCAGTCCATCTTTCATTGGGCCAGGTTCCAGGAAATCAAGGTTTACTCCTTTCATATCCCAAACGTCAGTGTACATCACTTTATTTGAACTTTTTCCTCGATGAAGAATTACATGAAGTGCTGTTTTGATAAATGATCGTAGTAATGGCACCACGTCTCATCACCAGTGATGATGCGATCCAAAAAACTGTCACCTCCATCCTTGTAATGGTTTAAGAAATTATGACACACTTGCCCGTGATGTTCTTTCTGTTCCGTGTGAGTATCTCGTGTGATCCACCATGAGCAAACTTTGCAATTCGTGTGATCCACCATGAGCACACTTTGCAAATTCGTGAGATCTACCATGAACAAATTTTCTAATTCGTGTGATCCACCTGAGCAAACTTTGCAATTCGTGAGATCTACCATGAGCAAACTTTCTAATTCGTGTGATCCACCATGAGCACACTTTGCAAATTCGTGAGATCTACCATGAGCAAATTTTCTAATTCGTGTGATCCACCTGAGCAAACTTTGCAATTCGTGAGATCTACCATGAGCAAACTTTCTAATTCGAGTTATCCACCATGAGCAAAATTTCTAATTCGTGTGATCCACCATGAGCAAACTTTGCAATTCGTGTGATCCACCGTGAGTAAACTTTCTAATTCGTGAGATCTACCATGAGAAAACTTTGCAATTCGTGAGATCTACCATGAGCAAACTTTCTAATTCGAGTTATCCACTATGAGCAAACTTTCTAATTCGTGTGATCCACCATGAGCAAACTTTCTAATTCGTGTGATCCACCATGAGCACACTTTGCAATTCGTGAGATCTACCATGAGCAAACTTTCTAATTCGTGTGATCCACCTGAGCAAACTTTGCAATTCGTGAGATCTACCATGAGCAAACTTTCTAATTCGAGTTATCCACCATGAGCAAACTTTCTAATTCGTGTGATCCACCATGAGCAAAATTTCTAATTCGTGTGATCCACCATTAGCAAACTTTGCAATTCGTGTGATCCACCGTGAGTAAACTTTCTAATTCGTGAGATCTACCATGAGCAAACTTTGCAATTCGTGAGATCTACCATGAGCAAACTTTCTAATTCGAGTTATCCACCATGAGCAGACTTTCTAATTCGTGTGATCAACCATGAGCAAACTTTGCAATTCGTGAGATCCACCATGAGCAAACTTTGCAATTCGTGTGATCCACCATGAGCAAACTTTGTAATTTTGTAAACGTTGCCACCATTTTTCCCAACCCATTGACGCCGATATCCAGCTCCGTGAACAGTTCCCTGGTTAAAATCTTCCGATCTGCACGAATGAGCTGATCGAGACGTTCTTCGCTGCGTGATGTGACAACTCTGCATGAGTATCCGGAACGTGGCTTGTCATTCATGTCGATTTCGTCACTGTTAAAACGCACAACTCATACCTCACTGTGGTAAAATCCACTGTTTGGTCTCTGTAAAAGTTCAGCAAGCGTCGATGAATGTCAATTGGTGCAGCTTTTTTTGCATGGAGGAATTGAATAACGCATTTCTGTTTTAAACGCACCTAATGACATACGTCATTTTGTCAGAATGCTCATTCACTGCCACCTGGTAGACGCAAACAACATTTTACGGATATTCATAATGTCCTGTCATACTGCCAACATTCACTTCTGACGTTGTGAGATATCGTAATAAAATAGGAGGCAGTACTTTCGGATAAGAAAATATAATCGAAATGTGTAGGTCCTCTCCTCCATGTGGCACGATCTCATTACCGGCTACATATCTGAGAATGCAGAACCTTCTGTGGTTCCTTCCAACGTGCAAAGGCGGGTCGAGTCATTTTCTAAGAAAAAAGTGACAAGTGTGACACATCTCTATTACTCCCTCCCTCTGCGTCACATTAATGTAATTGTCTTTCTCTAAACATATTTGATTTACATGTATAATATAATTCGCACATTTTTATTATAGGTAGAGCATAGAACCACTACTACAATAAACAGCCTCGCAGTAAGTCTGCATCACAGCATTTCCATGCGATCTTGCAGTGGTGGTTTCTGTAGCAATTGCATTCATACCATTAGGTTTCTAGTGCCATATACAACCCTACTCAGAAGCTTCTTACAGCTTAGATAGCTTGGAGCCTCGTCTCCGATTGCCGGAACATGGCTCTTCTTACTTCCACATAGTTCTTACTTAAGTCCACATATACTTCGGCTCTGCAGTAAACTGACTACATACCAAATCCCAAATACAGTAGAACAGAAGATAAGGACAAGTTGGTGTTTTTTGTTGTTGACTATTGTTGTTTTTTTGTTGAATGTTCACAATGAGTAGGATTACTCTTGTGTGTGCCCTATAAAAGGCGTTAAGTGGTAGGTTGTTTCCCCCCCCCCTCCCTCTCTTCAGTTCCACCATGTCCTCCCTCGCCCTACACACACACACACACACACACACACACACACAGAGAATAGCTTACATAATGTAAACTCTTGTTCGTCTGATACGAAAACAATTCCAAATTAACCCAATGAAGCGTCTCTAACGTGAATGGAAAAACTAAGGAGGTTGAGTTTTGGTCTAGCAACAGCCTCGTGTACAACAAATAGCTACCGGAAACAGCATAAATTTATGTTCGCACGCTCATTAATTCACACACAACAATAACAGAGCTAAGTGCTTCTATGATTAATAAGCTCCGCCCCGTAGTCATCTATAACAAAGCCACATTTACGGCATTATGTATTGTTGTTCTTTATCTGGGCAATTTTCTGCACTGGAACAAAATCAATTTCAATAATCTGTCGAAAAGATCAAATTTATTCCTTATGTGCAACTAGCCATCGAACGGCTCGCCGTGTTTTATTTTATCCATCTTCCGTACAGATACAACCAAAAGTTCATTTTCTCGTCAGTATATCTTGGATGTTGTATATCTATCAGAGAAACAATATTTAGTATAATTTAAATATGCGTATTAACTGAATGACTAGCTGCAGTTAAATGGCATACGCAAATTAGCAATGACAATCGAGTGTAGATTCTAGTGTAGAAAATTATGAAAATGAAATATTGAAAACGAGCAAGACAGCAATACAACAAGGCAAAACTCTCTTGATGAGAAACGTGACGTTCCATTTGCTAGTAACTGTTTCTTCTTCTTCATCGTTCGTATCTCAAATTCCAGCTACCGAGCCCTGGACGTTCTCTCACTCCCGCTACCAAGCCCTAAACGTTATCTCACTCCCGCTACCAAGCCCTGGACGTTCTCAATCTCCCACTACCAAGCCCTGGACGTTCTCAATCACCCGCTACAAAGCCATGAACGTTCTCAATCTCCCACTACCAAGCCCTGGACGTTCTCAATCACCCGCTACCAAGCCATGAACGTTGTCAATCTCCCACTACCAAGCCCTGGACCTTCTCAATGTCCGACTACCAAGCCCTGGACCTTGTCAATCTCCAACTACCAAGCCCTGGACGTTATCAATCTCCGACTACCAAGCCCTGGACGTTGTCAATCTCCGACTACCAAGCCCTGGACCTTGTCAATCTCCCACTACCAAGCCCTGGACCTTGTCAATCTCCCACTACCAAGCCCTGGACGTTGTCAATCTCCCACTACCAAGCCCTGGACCTTGTCAATCTCCCACTACCAAGCCCTGGACCTTGTCAATCTCCCACTACCAAGCCCTGGACCTTGTCAATCTCCCACTACCAAGCCCTGGACCTTGTCAATCTCCCACTACCAAGCCCTGGACCTTGTCAATCTCCCACTACCAAGCCCGGACAACGTTTTTGCAAATAGCAGGATGTAGTCCCGATAACTTATTGCGTTGTGTCGTAGTTTACAGCTTGACTGTAATATTTGCACCTTTCGGTCTGACACATCCGACTTCAGCATGGGATTTTTGGGTACCGAGTTAGCCTTCCCTCTTCGATCCCTTCTCCTTAGCCAGTCATGTCTGTTGCAGCGTGTTATCCAGGATCACCACATGAAGGAGGAGAAGGGTATTGGCAGCTCTGGGTAGCTGGCCCTGACGCCAGCAGTCAGCTTTAGGTCACTGACCGCTGATCAGCTCTGGTTGGCTGGCCCTAACGCCAGCAATCAGCTTTGGGTCACTGACATCTGCAGATCATGCAGAGCTCATCATCTCGATCCCCTTAGAAAATCAATTGACAAGAAAGGCCGTTACGAAATAAGACCTGAACATGGTCTATTATCATATTTGCAGGATGTCAAGCAATCCATAATGATACATCACATTGTATTTTGCACGACGACGCATCAACGAATGTAAGGTAGAAAAATCCAGAACTGTGTTTGGAGTCTTAAATCTTTCCTTTCGGCTTTATTTATTTGAATAGTTGCTCGCTTAATTACACAAAGGCCAAGATAGTGAACCGTGCAAGTCAGTGCTTCACAGCAGAGCGATCAGGGTTCAATCGCAAATTCATGTTGGCATTTTGTTTAACACAAACTGGTCGAGGTCTACCCAACCTAAAAACGTGGGTGCCAGAGCAAGTCAAGGAAGTTATATATATATATATATATATATATATATATATATATATATATATATATATATATATATATATATATATATATATAACCAAAGGCCCTGTTTAAGCAATGGAAAGTACAGCGATACAGCAAGTTATGCCCCACCACTTGTCAAAAGCTAACCATAATTTGATATGCCAAATATGTTGGAATAGGATGTTAAATTGTTGATTACTTATCTGCGTTCCATGAACTTATGCGTTAGGTAGGTTATATCATTGCCAATATGTTCTTCAACCAAGTTGCGAAGTTGCTAAGCGTACATTGCTTCTCTGAAATCGTATTTTAGTTTTATTTAAATTATCAATACATCAATCAAATGGTACAGTGTCACGCTTATGTAGACTGATGTACTACTGGAGACAAGTTTAGTCACATCATCAATTCGTCCCCGTCTTTTACTCCAGTATGTCACATTCATCTTTACGGTCAACATAAATACGATATATATATATATATACTACGGAATTATGGTAAGAGATAAAGTTAACTGGGCGTAAGTTTTGTTGATACATATAGACAAAGAGGAGCCAGTGGACGTTATTTATCTAGAATTTGTAAACGCCTTTGATAGAGTACCTCATAAAAGATTATCTCGAAAGTTAAAATCACATGGAATAGGTGGGAAGTTGCCAAATGAATGGAAAATTGGTTAACAGGAAGAAGGCAGAGGGTGGGCATAAATAAGGAGTACTCTGAGTGATGTGAAGTGAAAACCGGAGTGCCACAGCGCTCGGTTTTGGGACCAATTTGGTTCTTGATATATATATATAAATAATTAGGACATTGGTATGGGATCCATGATTACAAAATTTGCTGATGACACTAAGCTATGCAGTAGTGTCTCATCTAAAGCAGAAGTGGATATATTGATGTCGGATATAGATAAAATTCGAGAATGGTCTGTAATCTGGCAAATGGAGTTTAATGTAGATAAATGTACAGTCATCCACATGAGTAGATCCAATATGAAATATGATTACATAATGAGAGACAACAATATTAGAAAGATAGATAAGGAAAGGGACCTAGGGGTTATAATAGATCATACAGGTAAGGTGAGTGAGCAAGTTCAGGTAGCAGTGAAAAGGGCAAATGCAATAATAGGTATGATAAAAAGAAATATTAAACATAGGATCAAGGAAGTAATAGTCAAAGCATTAGTTAGACCTAGATTGGAGTACTGTGTACAGGTGTGGAGTCCTTTAGAGGAGATATAAACATGCTGGAAAGAATACAAAAAAGAGCGACAAAACTGATACTGGGATTCTAGAATTACAGTTATGAGGAAAGACTCAGAAAAACCGATCTACGGTGTCTAGAAGAGAGAAGAATTCGTGGTGACTTAATACAGGTTTATAAAATGATCAGAGGAATGGATAAATTAGACTATAACAATTTTTTTAAAAATTACAGCCACCCACAAGAACAAGAGGGCATATCTACAAATTGACTAAAGAGAGGTCCAAATTAGATATTAGGAAATATTTTTTTAGTCAGAAAGTGGTGATTGCTTGGAAGGCATTGTCACGGGAGGTAATGGTGGCAGGGACAATTAATACATTTCAGAATAAATTGGATGCGCATAGCTTTTAGAGCAAGATAATGTAAATGAAACTGGTTGTATATATACTCTGCAGTCTTCCCACAACAGTATAAAGACGTTAAGTTAATTTATATTCCAAACCAAATTCTTTAAACTCACGATTCTACAATATTACGCGCCACCTAATGGTGACCTTTGATATTACCAGAGACCATTTATACGGGCTCTGTGGATCATTTGTTTCTGCCGTATGCGCCGTGTTTGGCGAACAAAGAACATACTCACCAGAACTGGTAAAAATATGTGATACGTGGCCTACTACAGTTGGATGTGAGTGCGCTTTGGGTTGAAGTTGGAAAGATTTCGATAAACTCGTGGAAAATGTTATTTCCAAAAATACTCACTGTTAAAAGGGGCAATCATTTAAAAAAAACTGGGTACATTATAGTATGTCTTTTAATTCATAACAAGATCCGAAACAATTTTTCACAAAAACTGAATGCCATATCCAAATGATTTTTCGCGTACAGCTCTGCAATATCCATGACGCTAAAACATTGATATTATTTAGTCCATAGATGTTAATAATTTAGCACATAGGCGAATTATTTCGATCATTTATGACCGTTGCAAAGAAATGACATTATATTTAGGATTTTACAGTACACCACTTAATTTCTCGTTGTATTTTGTTCATAGGCGTATCTCCTTTATGTCTTGATATACCAATTTATTGTTTGTTTTGCCCTTTATGTACAATTCCAAAAAGGGCACCAAATATGCAAGAGTTATTACAGCCATTCGGATACCATTAGACCGGAGTGTTGTATCAATTTGTTTTGCTTAAAGCATTTGAAAATTGAAAGGCATTTGTTGTCGTTGTATGTACAGTTATTTATTTTGATAAACATACGCTAATTCATCTAAGTCGGCATAATTAGTACACCCACGAACGATTATTTGAATCATTTCGAATCTTTCGATTCAAAGAGGTAGTGGAGGAAGGGACAGTTAATGCATTTAAGAATAAACTGCATGCGCATAGCTTATAGAGCAAAGTGATGTAAATGAAACTGGTTGTAAACAGACTCTGCAGGGTCTTCTAAACCAGTATAAAGACGTTAAGTTAAGTTATGTAGAGAGATT
Source organism: Ariolimax columbianus (assembly GCA_036924085.1). Lineage (NCBI taxonomy): Eukaryota > Metazoa > Mollusca > Gastropoda > Stylommatophora > Arionidae > Ariolimax > Ariolimax columbianus. The sequence goes on along the minus strand of JAVGWX010000001.1, from coordinate 29,699,447 downwards.
ATTCCAGGTCATCACTTAAGAGGCATCATAATCCAAGACATCTGACATGAAATGGGAGTAGCACATTCAAGAAATATATAAACAGAGAATTAAAAGGTGATAACATATGGCAGCTCAAGTCGTCCCGTATCAGGTAACCCCAGACACCATGACTTCAGACCAAAAGGAAGACCATTAAAAAGTGGATTTACATAGTTAAATACAGCACTGTTGAAGCAGTGGTTAATGTTAGAAACAATCACACACATTCTTCTTCTTCTTCTTTGTTCATCCTCAGATCAAGGTTCCTGTTTTTCTTACAAAGGACAGCGTTGTTTGTAAGGCTGTTTCATATCCATACAGCGTTTGTCTCATATCTGTCTCACGAGACTAGTATTGTTATCTCTTTTCCTGCGTGAGCGTGCAGCTTTATAGGATGTGTTCCACGATCATGATATGCTCCCCACATGGGCACCTGTCATATGTCCAAATCTTTATTTTGTTGTAAAGATGACCATTGAGTCGGTTATGCCCAGTTCTCAGTCTGAAGATGATGATTTGCACTTCTCTAGTTAAGTTATAGTAGCTGTCTTCTTTTCGGAAGTCGGGGTGTTGATCAGCCCATTTTACCCTGAAGTTGGCTTTAATTATGGGCTTGGCCTCATTTGAAATACTTAGGTCTGTTTGTGGGGATGCTCCTCTACTCTTTGTTATGTTGTCTGCAGCTTCATTGCCTTAAATATTGCAGTGTGATGGGATGCACTGTATGACCAGCCTTGGGTGTTCTGCTGAGAGCTGTGTCAGGGAGAACATACGTTGCTCGAGATCTTCATCTTTGTGTTGTTTTAGCGCTGCTAATTCTGATGCGGTATCAGTCAGGAATGCTATGTTTTCTTGGTGGATATCTTCATCTTGGATTACAAGCTCAGCTGCGGCCTTCAGTGCCTCTGCTTCTGCACGGAAATTATTGGAATATGTTCCCGTTGTTAATACTCGAGTTTTTTCTTCTCCATTCCTTAGTCTATAATAGACCCCTCCACCTCCATTGGATGTGACTTTGTTAGATGAGCCATTTGTTTATACGTGTATCCATGTTTCTGGTGGGTATACACTCCTAAGATATTCTTCTGTGATCAATTTCCTAACTGATTCTGTCTGAGTTCCCTTTTTCCCTATTCCCTCTATGGTTTCTGCCATCTCAGGGGACTTTGCTTTTTCCATGCTGGGATTTGGGATGTTTGTTTTAGATCTCTAACCACTGCCTGGCTTATGATTTGGTCTGCTCTTGCAAGTTCTTTTGTTTTTGATATGAAGTTTTTTCTCTTTAATCTATCTCTTCCAATGCCATTTATCATGTCATGTATTTGGTGATCATGCGTTCGACACGTTGAGAAGTGCAAATGTTTGTCATGAATAGGAGAATCCAGTAGAGTGTTCGACCCGTTGAGAAGTGCAAGTCCGCCATTTGACGTGAATGACATTAATAATAAACAGATAGAAAGCTATAATCACACAAATGACACACACAATAATATTGTATCTTGTCACATCATCTTATCACACAAATGGAGACATGAGACCATGAGATTGTTTCACTGTAAGTTGACACACCGTTAATGTTCATGTTAATGTTAATGTTAATGTTCATGTTCATGTTCAATATTCATGTGGATCCTCGTTGTCCATTGTTCAACATTCATCTGTGTGAAATAGGTTCTCGTTGTCCATGGCTCAACATTAATGTGTGTGAAATGGGTCCTCGTTGTCCATGGCTCAACATTAATGTGTGGAAAATAGGTTCTCGTTGTCCATGGCTCAACATTAATGTGTGGGAAATAGGTTCTCGTTGTCCATGGCTCAACATTAATGTGTGGGAAATAGGTCCTCGTTGTCCATGGCTCAACATTAATGTGTGTGAAATGGGTCCTCGTTGTCCATGGCTCAACATTAATGTGTGGAAAATAGGTTATCGTTGTCCATGGCTCAACATTAATGTGTGGGAAATAGGTTCTCGTTGTCCATGGCTCAACATTAATGTGTGTAGAATGGATTCTCGTTGTCCATGGCTCAACATTAATGTGTGTAGAATGGATTCTCGTTGTCTATGGCTCAACATTAATGTGTGTGAAATGGGTTCTCGTTGCCCATGGTTCAATATTGATTTTGTCTAATGGATCATCGTTGCTCATGCAATGCCATACAGTATAATGGTAGCTACAGTTGTGTAACATAATTGATAATAGAGATAATTGCGTATGTTAGTTTGTAAACATATGTTTCTAGAGTTATGTGCTGTACCGTAACTTTTAGGAATTACATTCTGAACGTGCAGGTTGGCAGTAAAAGCCATGGTATCTGTGCTGTCTCCAAGTATATATAGATGTTCACTGAGCAGGAGACGGCAGCCAGTTTAATCGAAGATTTGTCATTTGAAAATACAAGTACGTGCAATCTCTTTAGAAGTGATGTCTTCGTGGAGCTGCCAGGTGACAAATGAATTTCGTGTCAGGTTACCGATTGTCGAGAATTTCAGTCGATGATAAGGCTAATAAAACAATTAAATGGCAGACACTTCCCAGAATTCACACTTACGTTCCCATTGTGTTGTTGGAGATCCTTCCATGGCACACTATAACTGTTAATGTAATACTGAAACATAACATCATTCCACTTTGCTCTGAAATAATGTAGCATGTACAGATTAATCAAGGTCAATGTTAACATTAATTGTTGTTAAAGTGCGAACACTGCGTGTTAATTAATCACTATTCCCGCATATGTTTTTGTTTTTAATTTCACGCGCATTGACTTACTTTAACCTCGATTTTTTACGAACATTAGATAACGAATTGCCACTCTTTTATTCGCAGTGCTTATATATAGTTGGATGTCAGTCTTTTCATCTATTGTCCTGTGTCTCCATGCAAGGTGTTGTGATGCAATTGATTAGTGGCAGCAGGTGTCCCCAATAATCTGACAATAATGGGTGATGTCGAAAATCAAGTTTGACTGTTTGTTTCTTCCGTCTCCTGCAGTGTTTGCAGTTTTGTGTAGGTGCTACCGTCATTCTGTGTACGTGTTTGTTGAGGGGAACGTAATTACAGTTTAGTGCAGGCTCTACGGTCAGTCTCTGTAAGTGTTTATTCAGGGGCACGTAATTACGGTTTAGTGTAGGCTCTACGGTCAATCTCTGTAAGTGTTTATTCAGGGGCACGTAATTACGGTTTAGTATAGGCTCTGGACTGATTCTGTATAAGTGTCTATTCAGGGGCACGTGTTTACAGCTTGGTTTTAGGCTCTGTAGCCATTCTGTTGAAGTGTGTTAAGGCGCACGTGCTTCCAATATTAAAATTCAACGGTGGTATATCTGGCAAATGTCGTTTAGGCCATCTTAAAATCCGCTTGGAAGGCCTAATTAACCGTTACTGAAGTCTCCAGATAGACGCGGAAGTATTTTTGTTAAAAACCGGATCAATTCCTCTCTTTCTTCAGCCATGTGATCTGACCTCTTTTAGAACGTCTTGGCCCGCCATCTGTTACCCTGGAAATCAGAGGCGGAAAAAGACCAGATCCCTCATTAGTGGTCCTCGGAGTCGTCTCCCCTTGATGTTTGCTGCATGCTGCATGGGACTCTGCCATCAACAGTGGTCACGGATGGTCAACGCCTAGACGGATTCCTTGACCTCACTATCATTGAGATTGGATTGCATACACAGTTCTTCCAGTCCTAGTTGTAGCCCACCATCCTATCCGTTGGTGTATGCAGCGGATGTAAGTTATGGTTAATGTAGTTAATGGGGCTGGTTAATTGCCCTAACCGCCCAATGAGGAAATCAAGAAACTAATATTACTCCTGAAAAATGGTAAGGCCGCTGGATCAGGTAGTAAATCAGCATAAGCAATTAAAGCAGATGAAGATATTGGTGGTATATATTATATAATGGTGACATCATACAAGTAATGTGTCAGCGTATGGGAAATAAAAGAAATACTAGCAGATTAAGACATTATAGCCAAATTATGGAAGAATATGGATATGTATCTAGACGCAAAATATAGGGGCATGATGTTATTATCGGTGCCTCGGGAAGATGATGAACAGGATCATTCGAGAAAGAGAGATTGTGAGAGGTCATAAACCAGTAGTTGAGGGGCTAACAGATAGGTTTTCGGTAAAATACATTTTTGTGCAGATCAGATAGTTGTACTGCGGATAGTTTTTAAACAAAATGTGCAATGGGACACTTCCATTGATATCAGATTCGGAGATTGTGAAGGGGCAATTGAAAGTTTAGTCATAGTATATCTTAAGAAGTTTATCGGACATTATGGTGTACCTGTACTCTTCCAACATAATTAATAATATATACAATAATATGAAGTATTGGGTTCGATATGATGGACAATCTACAGAGCCCTTTGAGATAAGAACTGATGTGCACCAGGGATGTCTATCATCATACAATATATCCGTTTCTGTTGGCTATTGACTGGATTATAATGAACACAATTTCAACTTACTAAAATTAAAATCAAATGGCATTTAAAAATACGAGTTTATGATATGAATGTCGTGAATATATTTGTCTCAGCCACACCAATATACAAAATTAAATAAATACATATTTAATTTAAGGAATATCTATGACAAATGTATATAGTTTATTGTAGACCTGTACACATGTTTCATTGATTACACCAAGGCCTACGATATAGTAAAACATCAACATCTGTGGAACATCATAAAGGAAATGGGTTTTCCAGTGCAAATTATATATCTCATTGAAACATTATACCAAAATCAACGAGTCGCTGTCCGATGATCTGGGCAAACATCAGATTGGTTCGCAGTACTAAAGGTAGTAAGACAAGGATGTATCCTCTCACCTTATCTATATAACATCTATGCGAAATGTATAATGAGAAATGTTAGAGAAGACGAGAACATTGCCAGTTTTGATGCGTTTACAATTGGCGGGTACGAGATTCCAGAGTTACGATACGCAGACGACACAGTGATACTTTCAAGAAGTGCAGCAGGGCTAGAGCAGCTAATTTCAGCTGTAAATGCACATAGTAAAGATCAAAACCTGTTTGTAAACATAAATAAAACAAAGATAATGACCACCGACCAAACACAATATAAACATAAATTTACAGTAGGTGGTGAGGAGTTAGATCAGGTCACGCATTTTGAATATCTGGACTCCAAAGTTGACAAGAATGGTGACTGCTCGAAAGAACTCAGAAGAAGAATAGGCATGGCAATGCAGAGCCTGAACAGCCTGAAGAAATTATGGCAGAGTACCAACAAAACGACAAACGTAAAAGTCTTGAGAGCTTGTGGTTTTTCCTGTGGCAGATTATGGCTGCGAATCATTGACGATTACCACAACTTCTAGACAAAGAAACGAATCATCCGAGTCAAAATGTTACAAAAAGATCCTCAGAACACCATGGACAAAGAAAAAGACAAATGTAGACATTCGGCGAGAGTTAAGCATAGAAAAGAACTGGTTTACCAATGCCATTATGTACAGAAAATGTAAATACTTTGGTCACATCAAGAGACACAACGGTCTTGAGAGAACAGTGATGGAAGGTATGGTGCCAGAGAAAAGAGGCAGGGGTAGACCAAGAGGACGATGGTACCGAGATATCCAGGAATGTCTGGGTATGATTGTCGCGGAGGCTGGAGTTTTGGCAAGGGAACGAGTTTCTTTCAGACAGACTGTGATGGATCGACGTTCTATAAAGGACATGATACACGATGATGACACTTAATGAGCGATCACACAATCATGTATGAGGATGCAAAGAGGAAAGATTAGAAAAATAAAAGCAACTAACAACAATCCGATTGTGTTGGAAGATAGTACTACAAGATGTGAAATCATATGTCTATCTTCGTAGCAATGTAGATAACGTAGGAGGCTATGTTACAGATGTCAAATTAAGAACACACAAATCGAACGGGGCTTTAATTTATTTAGGGAGTTTATATAAAGGGAAAGAAATTAAGTCTACACAATATATATATAAATTTTCAACTTACAATGTAAAGTCCATCCTATTGTACGGCTCGTGGCACAGGAAACAACGAAAACTACAACGGAACTTGTTCGTGGTTTCAGCAAAGGCTGGCTGCATCGAGTAGAAGAATTAAAATAGAATGATGAGTCATTAATAGGGAACTTTAGAAAAGACCAGACAGATGTCAGAGAGACTTGACGTTATAAGAAGTCGCCGAGTTTGAAATGACACACATTACGGAAAACAACTGATAGTGTTACATTACAGTCTCTGTTGTGGAATTCCTAAAGTAAGAGAAGCAGGGGTAAACCTAAATACTCAAGTAGACGAAAGCTTGTGACAAATATAAAGGAGTCAAGGATGACTAGGAAAATGTAGGAAAGGATAGTGAAGAACATGAAGACTTGGCAAGTATCAGCTGAAGACCTAAGCTCTGCAAAGAGTTGTAAGGTTTTTATTCATGTATTGGTGGTTGCGAGAATCTTGAGTTATGGCTTGTTTTGATTTTATCAGCTCTTTATATTGTCCCCGTTGAGTGTGGCACGGTTTCAACTGTAGAGGGATACTAATGCCATCTGATGCATGTACCTTGATAAGTAAAAGAATATGTGTTACAATCTTTGCGGATACTGCAATTCAGTTTTCGAGGGCTTGGATGATGAATAGGAATTCTGTGAAGAGGACTGGGTTCGTTGGGTGTATTGTCATGTTATTTTATTTACTGTTTAGATCGCTTCATTGAAGTGTGAACATAGCTATCCACAGGATGCAGATAGTTGCTCGCTGTTTTAAATAAAAGCATTGTATAGGATCCTCATCCTGCTATAACAGTAGCTTTAAAAACGGAGCCATCTGTAAATTCACGGAACCAGTTCCTTGGGTAGGACTGGATGATTTCAAGTGTGCAGCGTTTATAAAAATGAGGGTTTCACATAATAACCCGGTACTTCACGAGCGTTGTGTTTGAACTTTATGACTTATATTTGCTGGGCAGTTAGACACTTTTTAGAAATTCCTTTCGTCTTTTCTATAGAGTGGGTTCCATTTCTGTCAAGATTATTTGACCATTTTGTTTGTCTTATTCATGTGTCCATCTGTCGGCCATTTACTTTATGAGATGGTTTTGGATGAAAGCGTGGTGACGTTTCCAATGTTTAATTGTTGCCTTGTTCTCTTCTTGTTTAATCCTTCACAGTTCAAATTGTCCAATGCAGTTATCTAGAGGAGTACCACTTAGTGTACAATTTATCTGACGTTACATGTCGCATATGAATCATTTCTTGTTATTTAGCTAAATTGGATTTAAAGCTGTTTAAAAAAATTTTAAAATCATAATTTTATTTTTTAATCAATGTTTTCCGTTAACTATGAATCACATACAATTACTGTTCCTGTCTTCAACATTAAGACTACATGTAAATTAGGTTGAACTTTAAGGGTTAAAGGGATTATAGGCTTGCATCGATTTTGAATGCAGCTGTTGATGTAGATCTCTTATCACCAAAAATGGAACTTTGAATTGTTGACTTGTGCGTGTGCAAGAACTCAGATGACGTGGCGTGCAAAGTAAAACTAGTCTATTATAGACCGGATGTGTCCTGAGCTGGCTGAGAGTTGTCTTGTCAAGTCCCTAGTGTAGGCTTACAATCTGTTTGAGAAAGTTCCACCTCTTGGATGTATTTTCTTTAGTTCTGTCCACGTACTTATTAAAGGTTAATATAATATTAAGCTAGACTTCTAGCTATGCTGATTTTCTCCACGCCAATTTCAGAATCTTTAAGGGTGAAGTGTACTTTTTTATTTGCTAGCGTACTGCTAAGGTTGAAGGCTTTTTGAGTCGTTTTACTGGTATTAATCTTCAACTACCAGAAAAAAGCTTTTGGAGTACTACTCTCAGCCATTATATAGCTGTTATGCACAGCTAGTAGAGTGGTACACAAAGCAGCACTGACTTAAACCTTTGGGGTGCAAACAGGGTTGAGACAAGGATGCCTGCTCACCTTTCCTGTTGGGTATACCCTTTATAATAAAGACATTCATTGAAGGAAAAAGAACGGGTGTTCAGTGGACACTTACAATTAGAGGACCTGCACTACGTAGATGATCTGGTACATTTGTTCACCATGTCTTATACCCCAGTGCAAGAGAACTTGATAGGGATGAAAAAACAATTTCACACATTGGAACTGAATATCAACTTGAAGAAAACCAAACTCTTTAAGCTCAACACTATACGCAAATAACCAATTATGCTGGAGTGAGAGCAATTGAACAAAGTGGATACATTTACCTATTTTGGCAGCACATTGCACACATCAGGAGGTACAGATGCAGATGTAAGGATCAGAATTGGAAAGGCACGAGGGGCATTCCTGAAGCTAAACAACACATGAAGATCAAGAGAAAACAAGATTCACACCAACGTTAGAACATTCAACGCCAGTGTCATGTCAGGGTTGCTATATGGAACAGTGACATCGAGAACGACCTAGGCCATATAACAACGACTCCAAACCTTTGCTAACAAACACCTGCAAAGGATATTGAGCATAGAGTGGCAGGACATGGGGATTAGTGAAGTCCTATGGGAAAGGAGCCAACAACAGCCACTGGAACGACAAATTAAGCGAAGCAAATGGGGCTGGATATGACATACGCTGAGGAAGGCACAGTTCAACATAGCCAGACAGGCTCTTACGTGGAATCCTCAAGGGAAGAAAGAGAGAGGTAGATCCAAAAATACAAAGCGAAGACAATATGAGAAGGAACTAAGATTACACGTGGAGTGAGGCAGACACAGCGGCCCAGGACAGTCCGTGCCGGTTATTGTCAATGGCTTATGCACCTAGAGGACGCACCAAAAATGTAATTACAGATAAATTATACAAAATACTGCTACAAATTGTAAACAATAACTTACTTATGATTGACATAACGAACAGAAATGAACAAAACGCGATAACAAATAAGGTAGAAAACTCTTACTGAAATTGGCAGTTCAGATTTTCAATGCTTATCTCCCCGACAATTCTTTCATGAGTGGGTGGAATGGTGGTTAGTTTCGATTTTTTTTTATAGCTCAATAGCCTTTCTTGTCGTTCAGTTTGTGATGGCATATCTTCAGAGACGGGAGACAAATCTACAATTGTCCACAGACACTCTTTTGGCTGTGAGTCGAAACCGATTCGCCCTTCTTAAACGGACCATAGTCCTCCAATGCAATCATCGGGCAGTATTATATATTAATTCCGAGGTTCCTGTCTATGCTCCTATTGTATGCCCTCTGGAAATCTTACAAATTGCACGCAGGCTTTCAGCATTTTGGCAACTGGTCTGGACTGAGACATTGATTGTATCATGCGTTGCACAATCACGTGATGGGAGAGCAATCGTTTCGTCATCATCTAAATGAAGTCAAAAATAAATGTGACAAGTGATTGAAATGTTTCATTCGATTTATTTATTTCTTCTTCTTCTTCTTCTTCGTACGCTGTCAGACGTCAACTTGTATTTGTTCGAAAAAAGCAGCTGTCATCATGAGGCTGTTGACACTGTCATTGAGCTTGTCTAGTGTTGCCACTGGTGATGGCCACATGTGCTTTCTCTGGTCCTCGTATGTCGAGCAGTTTTGCAGCAAATGTTCAGCGCTCATTTTCCGTGTACCACAAGTGCATTCGTCAGTGCCACCTATCTTCAATTTATTGAATAGGTGGTACCTCAGTCTGTTGTGGCCTGTGCGGAGTCGGAAGACCATGATCTGCTCTCTTCTGTTCAACTGGTAATAGGCATAATTTTTTATGTAGCCAGTATGTTCTGTATCCCATTTGGCCATGTATCTTTCCCTAATAAGCCTTTTGGACTCTTCGTAGGTTCCACTAGAAACTGTTTGTGGTAATCTTGCACCTTCTTTTGCCAGTCTGTCTGCCTCCTCGTTACCTTGGATGTTACAGTGGGATGGAACCCACTGTACCACTACTCTTTTTGGTGCCGACTGCTGGCATAGTTGACAGAGTACTGCTCTTAAATCATTGTTCAGTATTGTTCTGGCTTTTTAGTGCTGTAACTACGACCAGGGCATCTGTAAACAGGACTATGTGGCTTTCATTGCTTTCGCCTGTCAGCATTGCTTCTACTGCAGCCCTCAGTGCCTCTGCCTTCGCTCTGAAATTGCTTGAGTATTTTCAAGTTGCCACTGACAGTGTTATTTTTCTACCATTTGTTAGGCTCATGAATACTCCTGCTCCTCCGTTCTGTGTTGTGTTTGTTACAGAACCGTCGGTGTATGCGTGGGTCCAGTCCATGCTTGGATAGTTTTCCATTATGTACCTCAGGGTTATGTCTCTTCTTTTTTTTCAGTCGGGCTGTTCTTGTTTCCAATAACTGGTATATTTTCTATCACCTCCAGAATGATATGCTGCTTCCATGTAGGCTTGCGCACGGTAGGGATGGGCTTTGGTGTTGTTACGGTGTTCATAGGGTCTTCGCTCATCTTTTCTTTTGCTATTTCTGCAAAGTTTCTCCGCTTTAGTTTCCATTTTCCAAATCTATTTAGTCTCTGATGCATTGGATGGTCTGTCAGTCATCTGAGTTTCTCTGCTTGCTGTTTGGCTCTGCAGTCTCTTCTGTCGGTCATGGATTGCAGATTTGTAATCTTTTCTTTCAAGTTCTACAATTGGCGTTGACTTCATGCCTCCTGTTATAACTCTCATGGCTTGGTTTTGAAGTTTGCTAATTTTATCAAAGTTCGCCTTTGCTGCTGTTGTCCATGCGGCAATGCCATACTCGAGAACTGGTCTCACTCTTCTAGTGTGCAGTTTCTTTAGTGTTCTTTCGTCTGCTCCCCAGCTTGTGCCAGCAAGTTTCCTCATGATTGTCATTCTTTGTCTGGCTCTCATTCGGTTTCTCTCGATCTGACTTTTCCATGTCATGCGCCGATAAAATGTGACTCCCAAGTAGTTTGGGTTGTCGTTTGGCCCAGATATTTGCCGTTAAGACTTATTTTGTTGTTCTGTGGTTTATTTGAAAGATGTATTTATTTAATAGTATGTAAGCCTATCTGCGTCACGCAAAAGTAGTCAAATAATTGTGTCCATAAAGTAATTCTCACATAAATTATTTCAAAGAAATGCATAAAATACTCTAAAAATAGCTGAGATATCTTTCTACGCAATTTTCAATGACGCTCGGAGTGAATATTTTATTGGTATGAAAATATAAAGTAAAACAGTATTAGATGTAGGACAATTGTTTCTTTTCTAGGACCGATCAATATTTCAAATAATTGTATAAAATAAATTGGAAGTATTTCTCCGAGGTTCAAGAAAGATGCATGTGTAATGTATACACATCGACACAGGCAGACAACAAGGCAAGCTGACAGGCATACAGACAGTCAGAGATTTGGATAGAATAGTGGACCATAAAAAAGATAATAACAAAATAGATTGTTTGACGAATATATAGAGAAGGGTTGGATAGATCTTTTAGAGTTTTCAGAAAGCTCTCTATCGATCCTATGAGGTCTCTATGTGATTCATGGCACGTCTCTATGGTTTCGCGTGAGGTCTGTGATTCTCGAAACGTCTCTATGGGTTTCACGTGAGGTATCTGTATGATTCACTAAACGTCTCTATGGGTTTCGCGTAAGGTCTATATGTGATTAATGAAACGTATCTATTGGTTTCGAGTTGTGTCTCTCTGTGATTCAAGAAACGTCTCTATGGGCGTGAGGTATAAATGTGATTCAAGGAACCTGTCTACGGGTTTCGCGTGAGTTCTGTATGGTTTACCTGATAAGTCTCTAGGGATGTCCATGACAGGTCTTTCAAGATTTCGCCAGAAATTGTGATTGAATAGAATATTAGACGTTTTACAAAATAAGAGCTTGAAAATTGAAGAGCCGTGCAATTGTTCGCAATACATACGTACCATTGTTACATTAATCTTAACGTGACGTGATTTTCGTGCACAATGATTAGTAGCTTTCCTTTAACAATACCAATAAATATGTTTCATATAAAATTTACCAAAAAATTATAAATTCAATAATATTTGGTCATTATTATTCCGAATGCGTATCTGTGGCGCAGTTGTAAGTGTACTGGCTGCCTAGCCGAGCGATATAAGTTCCCATTTAAAAAAAATTGCAAACTGCTCGAGGTTGATCTAGCCTAAACCATTTGGTACTGGAGCAAGTCTAGGCAGCAAAGGCGGTCCGCGTGACGCTGACTACATCACCCATAGTGTGACGTTCATCACGAATATTTGAGTCTAACACCATGTCCACAATATGCATGCTACATGGCGTATAAACAAGATCTGTACTGTTTTTTAAAAATTTTTATATTCACAAATCTGTGAATGTAATAATTTGTTGGTAGGGATTCCTGACACCTGACAAATATTTTTTTTAATGGCTGTGAGATACCGATCTGAAGTGTTGATACCAGCTGACTTGCTTAATTACTTCGCTCAAAACCTCGCTCCTAATGACGCACGGTTCAGAACTTCTATTTCTTTCTCTTCCCTTGATTCAGTCTGTTTCACTTCCTCTGCATCTATTGTATTTCTTTCTGCTGCCTATTTCTTTGTTTCCTACTGTTTCTAGTTATTTAGTTGTGAATGCTTCTATTTCAGTTCCTGTCACGCCTTCTATTTGTGCCCCTGGCTTTACTGCTATTTATGCCCGTTCAACTGATTCTATTTCTATCTTTACCACTGCTTAAATTTCTTTTCTTATGACAGCTTCTGTTGCTTTTTTTCACAGTGCTTCTATAACTTTCTGTTCTGCAATTAAATATTTTTCCTGCCACTTCAGATATTTCTTTGTCTTCAACTACTTCAACTTACTTCTCGAAACAGCAAACATGTCTTTCCCTTCATCTGCTTTCATTTCTTTCTATTCTACTGCTTCTGTTCTTTCAACATTCACTAAGTCTATTTCGTTTCCTTGTCACTGCTGTCGTTCCTCATGTTGTCCCTCATGTCCCACGGTCCCTCATGTCGTCCATGTCGTCCCTCATGTCTCACCGTCCCTCATGTCGTCCATGTCGTCCAGATGTCGTCCCTCATGTCGTCCATGTCGTCCCTCATGTCCCACCGTCCCTCATGCCGTGTTTCATGTCGTCCCTCATGTCGTCCATGTCGTCCATATCGTCCCTCATGTCGTCCATGTCATCCCTCATGTCCCACAGTCCCTCATGTCGTCCATGTCGTCCATCATGTCGTCCATGTCGTCCCTTATGTCCCACCGTCCCTCTTGTAGTCCATGTCGTCTATGTCGTCCCTTATGTCCCACCGTCCCTCATGTCGTCCATGTCGTCCATCATGTCGTCCATGTCGTCCCTTATGTCCCACCGTCCCTCTTGTCGTCCATGTCGTCTATGTCGTCCCTTATGTCCCACCGTCCCTCACGCCGTCCCTCATGTCGTCCCTCATGTCCCACCGTCCCTCATGCCGTCCCTCATGTCGTCCCTCATGTTCCACCGTCCCTCATGTCGTTCCTCATGTCGTCCCTCGTGTCCCACCGTCCCTCATGCCGTCGATCATGTCGTCCCTTATGTCCCACCGTCCCTCATGTCGTCCCTCATGTTCCACCGTCCCTCATGCCGTCCCTCATGTCGTTCCTCATGTCCCAGTGTCCCTCATGTCGTCCCTCATGTCGTCCCTCATGCCGTCCCTCATGCCGTCCCTCATGTCCCACCGTCCTTCATATCATCCCTCATGTCGTCCCTCATGTCCCACCGTCCTTCATGCCGTCCCTCATGTCCCACCGTCCTTCATGTCTTCCCTCATGTCGTCCCTCATGTTCCACCGTCCTTCATGTCGTCCCTCATGTCGTCCCTCATGACGTCCATCATGTCGTCCCTCATGTCGTCACTCATGTCCCACGGTCCCTCATGTCGTCCCTCATGTCGTCCCTCAGGTCGTCCCTCATGTCGTTCATGTCGTCGCTCATATCGTCCCTCATCTCGTCCCTCATATCGTCCCTCGTGTCGTCCCTCAGGTCGTCAATCATGTCGTCCCTCCGTCCTTCATGTCGTCCCGCATGTCGTCCCTCATGTCGTCCCTCATCTCGTCCCTCATCTCGTCTCTCATCTCGTCCCTCATCTCGTCCCTCAGGTCGTCCCTCATCTCGTCCCTCATCTCGTCCCTCATCTCGTCCCTTATCTCGTCCCTCATCTCGTCCCTCATCTCGTCCCTCATATCGTCCCTAATGTCGTTCCTCATGTCGTCCCTCATCTCGTCCCTCATGTCGTCCCTCATGTCGTCCCTCATATCGTCCCTCATGTCGTCCCTCAGGTCGTCAATCATGTCGTCCTTCAGGTCGTCAATCATGTCGTCCCCTCCGTCCTTCATGTCGTCCCTCATGTCGTCTCTCATGCCGTCCCTCATGTCGTCCCTCATGCCGTCCCTCATGTCATCCCTCATGTTGTCCCTCATGTCGTCTCTCATGTCGTCCCTCATGTCGTCATTAATGTCGTCCCCCATGTCGTCCCTAATGTCGTCCCTCATGCCGTCCCTCATGTCGTCCCTCATGCCGTCCCTCATGTCGTCCCTCATGTCGTCCCTCATGTCGTCCCTCATGTCCCACGGTCTCTCATGTCATCCCTGATGTCGTCCCTCATGTCGTTCCTCATGTCGTCCCTCATGTCCTCCCTCATGTCGTCCCCCATGTCGTCCCTAATGTCGTCCCTCATGCCGTCCCTCATGTCGTTATTCATGTCGTCACTCATGTCGTCCCTCATGCCGTCCCTCATGTCGTCCCTCATGCCGTCCCTTATGTCGTCCCTCATGTCGTCCCTCATGTCGTCCCTCATTTCTCACGGTCTCTCATGTCGTCCCTCATGTCGTCCCTCATGTCGTTCCTCATGTCGTCCCTCATGTCGTCTCTCATGTCGTCCCTCATGTCGTCCCTCATGTCATCCCTCATGTCCCACGGTCTCTCATGTCGTCCCTCATGTAATCCCTCATGTCCCACGGTCCCTCATGTCGTCCCTCATGTCGTCCCTCATGTCGTCCCTCATGTCCCACGGTCTCTCATGTCGTCCCTCATGTCGTCCCTCATTTCGTCCCTCATGTCCTATGGTCTCTCATGTTGTCGCTCATGTCGTTCCTCATGTCGTCCCTCATGTCGTTCCTCATGTCGTCCCTCATGTCGTCCCTCATTCCGTCCCTCATATAGTCCCTAATGTCGTCCCTCATGTCCCACGGTCTCTCATGTCGTCCCTCATGCCGTCCCTCATGTATTCCCTAATGTCGTCCCTCATGTCGTCCCTGATGTCGTCCTTCATGTCGTCCCTCATGTCGTCCCTCATTTCGTCCCTCATATCCCACGGTCTCTCATGTCGTCCCTCATGCCGTCCCTCATGTCGTTCCTCATGTCGTCCCTCATGTCGTCCCTCATATAGTCCCTAATGTCGTCCCTCATGTCCCACGGTCTCTCATGTCGTCCCTCATGCCGTCCCTCATGTATTCCCTAATGTCGTCCCTCATGTCGTCCCTGATGTCGTCCTTCATGTCGTCCCTCATGTCGTCCCTCATTTCGTCCCTCATGTCCCACGGTCTCTCATGTCGTCCCTCATGCCGTCCCTCATGTCGTCTCTCATGTCGTCCCTAATGTCGTCCTTCATGTCGTCCCTCAGATGATAAGTCACGGCATATGCTTTCTGAAATACCTGTTGAGACTACCATCTGTCAAGAAAATAATACTGCTCAAATACCTGAACTTATGGACCTGCTGAATAGCGATATCTTTTACACTGATGTTGAGGGGCCTAGGTATTATGTGTATCCACGTAAATCGTTAAATAGCATGTTGTATTTATCATATATTTTTATTATAGCGTTCATGTCATGTAGCAGTTTATTTTGATCGTCGTACAACAGACACTGCTCATTATCATACAGCAGTTCGTGTATTAAGTAATGTTCTACTTCAGATGTCTCAATCTGGTGTCTGGTGTGAAGGATTGTGTCCATGTTTATGTTAAACAATAGAAGGGGGCGAAAACACCCCTGTCTCACTTCCATAGTGATTTTCAAAGCATATGCAAAACCATCAGTCGTTTTAACGACTTCAGTGCTCTTACATTAACCTGCTGCCAACCTTGTACGCCATCATCTTCCAGTAAAATCCTGTCTACACAATCGAATGCTTATTCTTGATAAAGGAAAGTAATGCACATATTTTTGTTAACACAATGTTACATACAATCGAAATGAGTATATGGTGACATGAAGTAATCATTGTGTTCTCTTTTTACTGACTGAAGTGAATTTGGCCAAAGAATTAGCAGCCCCAGTTATTTTCTTGTAATCTTCATAAATGCCTCTTTATTTTAATTTATGCTTTCTATCATCGCTAAAAATCTAAATCTAAAAAATTGCAGCCAGTCAAAGAGCTCAAGTCAAAACCGGTCCGTATCCAAACAGAAATCAATGTCGTTCATCAGCTTTTTTGTTAAATGCTTTTTCCGCATCCAGCTCTCACTTCCTGCTGTCTTTTATTCATGTCTGGGTAATTCCAGCAATAATTTTTCCTCTTTGCCTCTTCCTGCCCACATATCGTGAAATAATGGCACCATGGTCCCCTTTTTTTCAATTTGCTTTCTCCATCCATAGCTCTGGGGAGTTCTTTTGTTGGAAATATTGAGTTGAACATTGTAATCGCCAGGGTGGACTCTGTGTGTAGTTGATTTTGGTTTGTCTTATAAAGATATCTCCATTAATCTACTATCCATTTATTTGTTATCAACTTGTTCATCTATCTATCTATCTATCTATCTATCTATCTATCTATCTATCTATCTATCTATCTATATATCTATCTATCTATCTTATCTATCTTATCTATCTTATCTATCGCATCTACTTATCTTTCTATCTATATATCTATCTATCTATCTATCTATCTATCTATCTATCTATCTATCTATCTATCTATCTATCTATCTATTTATCTATCTATCTAGCTATCTATCTATCTATCTATTTATCTATCCATCTATCTATCTGTATGTCTATCGGTCTATCTGTATGTCTCTCTGTCTGTCTGTCTGTTTGTCTGTCCATGTTGCTGTTGTTCCAAATTATTCACGGTGAGTTAAATAAACTCTGGATGCGTCATTGGTATCACGTTGCGGTAACTCTTCTTAAATCCTGAGGCGACTTCAGAAGGTGAGTGGGGTCCTCCTAACTGTTAAAAGTAAAAAGTAAGGTATCCCATAGCATTACTGCCGTAGGGGTGTGAGGTGTTAGCGATCTCACATTTCAAAGGCTAGGCTATATGAGGGTGGTAGCCATCTCCTAACTGTAGTGCAATAAAAGGTTCATCAATGACCTAATCGCAACGGGTAACAGATTAATAATATTCCCCTCAACGGCCAAGATGATGTGATACTGCTTGTTTCCCTAAGCACGAACGAGAACGTGATTTGGGATCTTCACTTGGATGTTACACCTTACCTTGATTACCCTTCATCTCCTCTGTCTGTCCACCTACCTTTATGGTAAATTGTATGTATGTGCGTATGTATGTATATATGTGTGTATATATGTATTTGTGTATGTGTGTATGTGTATATGTGTGTAGGTGTGTATGCTTGTATGTGTTGTAGGTATGTAGGTATGTAGGTGTGCATATGTGTAGGTGTGTAAATGTGTGGGTTGGCTGGGTTGTATTGCCGGTGGGTGGGTTGGATGGATGGATGCATACATGTTTTTATGTATGTCTGGATGGAAATGTATCGATATTGAAGATATGGGTGGATGGATATGGGTGGATATGGATGGATATTGATGGTAATGGATGGGTGGATATGCATGGATATGGATGGACATGGGTGGATGGATATGGATGGATATGGTGGATATGGATGGATATGGGTGGATATAGGTGGATAAGGATGGATATTGGTGGATATGGGTGAAGATAGGTGGATATAGGTAGATATGGATGGATATGTATTTATGTATTCGTGTGTGTATGTTTGTATTTGTGTGTAGGTGTAGGTGCATATGTGTGTATTTGTATGTGTGTGCAAGCGCTTGCATGTGTGTATGTGTGTGCAAGTGTTTGCATGCATGTTTGTGTGTGTATGTGTGTTTGTCTGTGCGTGCGGGTGTGCTATTTTTTCCTGTGAATGTGTGTTTGTATATGTGTGTGCATATTTGTATATAAGTGTGTATATATATGTATGTGTGTATGTATGTATGTATGTATGTGTGTGCTTGTATGTACGTGTGAGTGTTTGGGTGAATGTGTCTGTTTGAGTGTGTATATGTGGGTGTGTGAGTGTGTGTGCGTGTGTTTGTGTATGTACAGAAAGTAGCAAAGAAAATAACGTGTCTCATTTCATACATGCCATAAAGCTAATGTTTCCTATCTCACGTATCATAAGGCCAGTGATACCTATTTCACGTGTCATAAGGCCAATGTTTCTGTCGCACATGTCATGGGACCAGTGTTAGCTATCTCACATATCAGAATGTCAGTGTTTCTTATCGCACATGTCTTAAGGTGGTTAGCGCAGTGGTTAGCGCTTTGGCGCATCTGAGTGGTCCTGGGTTCATTCCCCAGTTGAAGCGGAAATGGTTTTTCAGACCGTAATGGCTCCCGGGTCGACTTAGCCTTAAATGGGTACCGGCTCGGTCCCGGAAGTACATGTGGCCGGCGTGATGCTGCCCACATCACCCACTTAGTGCCGTAGATTACAAATAATATGGACCTAACACAATATTTCTCATGCGCCGCATGGCGTAATGGGATTTTAATTTTTTGTTTGTTGCTTAACGTTAGTTTCACCTATCTCGCATGTCATTATGCCAATGTTTCCTATTTACCTCACAGTAAATGATAGAACTAGACTTTCCTAAAACACTCGATACAGTAAGTCGATCATTATGTTGCGCACATACTTCTACAAAATAGAACGATTGGATTGTGAATGATAAATTTGTATATCTTTATGTTTGTTTAAGTGTTATTCTCGTTGGAGTTGCTACTTGTTCGTTGCACGATCAGTTTACCAACCATTCTTCATCCTTTGTCATATCACAACATACACCCACACATACATGCTCACTGCTGCATACATTCACATCCGCTCAGACAACACGATTCCAATTCCAATTTACTTTATTATCCAGACCATGTTTTTTTTATATCATAGCCTCCAGCATACCGCGGTGTCTGCAGCTTTCACTACTCGTCCATCCCTCCGGCTATTGTGATCAGACTCTAAAATTCCACACCATGCTGTCTTGTAGGAACAGTAAATATATCCCTCTCTCCCACACCCATCCACCCCTACTCACCCCCTCTACCATCCACAGGATTGTCTAATCTCACGTGGGCCACTTGTTCGTTGTTTGATCCATTGTACGCACATTTGATAGTTCCTGGATACAGGAATTTTCTGCTACGTCACATAATCAATAGTCGACATCCACACGACGTGGGCTGACTGTGTGGCTCAATCCTAGCGACTGTTTGTTTGTCTTGCGTATGTGTGAACATGTTTGCGTCGAGTGAAATAGTAAATATGATGAATGTGCATCTGCTTTTGAAATACGCGAGATATGTTTTTAAAGAGAGAGAAAAAGTAGAGACAGTGGATGGAGAAATGCATGATAAATGAGGCATTCATTTATATATGCATGGTGCAATTGACTGAGGACAAACACACCACACCACCCCCAGAGAGGGAAGGGAGACAGCAAGGCGGCAAAGTGGAAAGTTCCAGCCAATCATCAACACTATGTAGTTTTGTAGTCAAACCAAGCTCATTCGTCCAATGTGTGGTCGACGTACAAGAAGCACTGTGCAGTTAGTCAAACGTGACGCCAGAGTCACACACGCCTGGGGCGCAGTTTTGCTCCGTGCGGCAAATCACACAATAATCATCAATAACACAATCAGCGTATTGAGAGTTTCCCAGGAAAAAAATCCACATATAATTAGTTTCCTGAACGATAAATATTCAAAACGCACGCACACAGCTACCGGGATTGACGGTGTTCATTGTTTGGGAAGATGAGGAATGAATGAGGAACGTTATTGACCTTGACCTGACAGACAACTGTCGTATGTGACCATGTATCTACACAAATTCCTGCCCGTATTGATGTCTAACCGTGTAGTGTCTTTCTTGTCCTCTAGTTAAACTATTCCATATGTCCTCTACCGCGTCCCAACTTCTCTTCACATTACCTTACATTGTGCCTGTAATATTCACATTACCTTACATTGTGCCTGTAATATTCACATTACCTTACATTGGGACTGTAATATTCACATTACCTTACATTGTGCCTGTAATATTCACATTACCTTACATTGTGCCTGTAATATTCACATTACCTTACATTGTGCCTGTAATATTCACATTACCTTACATTGTGCCTGTAATATTTACATTACCTTACATTGTGCCTGTAATATTCACATTACCTTACATTGTGCCTGTAATCACATGCTGTACCTCTAACGACCATGCTGAATTATCAATCACGAAATTCCCTCCAATACTTAAAAGAGTGATCTGCCGGGGTCTTTGTGTATGACAAGGACAAGAATAGCACCACTACCTCACAGAAAGCATGTCGTAAGAGGCGACTAACTATGTGACATGGCATAACAGCGGTCATGTTTATGTGATTTGATAAGAACAGGATAGATGACGCCTACCAGGCTGCGGTTCAACCTTGCTCTAGTGTTTGAGTCTATTATGATGAGCTCGCACATCGGTTAACCACCCTCCGCGCCACTTGTCTCAACGCAGCGAATTAATAAGCTGCTCGAACCTAGCCCGCTAAGCAGGAAATCCACCTCTATACTACATACTCTATACTACTAACGCCAGAGCTGGGACCTGCACACGGCATCCACTCCTGTAAAAGTAGAGGTTATCTAAGACTAAGATTTAAACTACCTTTTACTACCACATAAGATCCTGTCAACATGACATTTCTTAGATATAGCATTTTATACCTGGTAATTTTCCTCTTCTGTTCAGTTCAATTCATGTGGGCTGAAGGTAAAATTCCGCAGGAGCTAAATGACGCCTCAATCGTTCACCTATAAAAAAGAAAAGGCAATCGTCAGGAATGCGACAATCATCGTAAAATATCGCTACTCTCCGTAGCAGGCAAGATCCTAGCGCGCTTACTGCTAAACAGGCTCAACAAACACCTTGAACAAAGCCACCACCTCCCAGAAAGCCAATGTGGATTCAGAGCCGGAAGAGGAACAGTGGACATGATTTTTGCCGCTCGCCAAGTACAAGAGAAGTGTCGAAAGCAAAATCAGGCCTTGTACACTACATTTATTGATTTGACAAAGGCATTTGATACAGTAGACAGAGGAGGGCTGTGGATGATAATGTCTAAGTTTGGCTGCCCCAACAAGTTCATAACAATGGTGAAACAGCTACACGAAGGCATGTGTGCTCGTGTACTGGACAGCGGTGCAATCTCTAAAACGTTTCTAGTATCAAACGGAGTAAAACAAGGATGTGTACGCCCCGACTTTGTTCAGCATGATGTTCGCGTCCACGATGACAGACGCCTTCAGATCATTGGAGCTTGGAATACCCATAAAGTACCGCACATATGGCAAGTTACTCAATTCCAGAAGAATGAAGGCCAAAACCAAAGTGGCTGGCGACATAATCAGGGAACTTGTATTTGCTGACGACTGCGCTCTAATGAGCAGCTCAGAACTGAACATGCAGGTTGGAATGGACCAGTTCCCTGCCGCATGCGAAAACTTTGGCCTGACCATAAATGCCAAAAAAACAGAGGTCATGTACCAACCAGCACCAGACATGCCGTACACAAAACCAGAGACTACAGTCAGCGGGCAGACGTTGAATGCCGTAGACAAATTCACATATCTGGGCAGCACGCTGTCGAGATCTGTCAGCCTAGACGATGAGGTGGCAAGCAGAATAGCAAAGGCCAGCACAGCCTTTGGAAGAATGCGCTCGATGGTCTGGGCACGTCGTGGCATCAGCGTCAAGACCAAACTCAAAGTCTACCGTGCAACCATCATTCCAACCCTACTTTACGCTTGCGAAAGCTGGACTGTATACTCTGGACATGCAAGGAGGTTAAACCACTTCCACACAGGTTGCCTGAGGCGAATATTCCACATCCGAGGGCAAGATCGTGTCACTGACATCGAGGTTCTCTCGAGGGCTAACATGCCCAGCATCCATGCACTGCTAGAAAAAGCACGACTAGGATGGGCCGAACACCTCGTCCGTATGTCAGACGAGCGGCTCCTAAAGAAGCTTCTCTACGGCGAGCCGAGAGAGGGATGGCGCGAGAGAGGGCGCCCAAAGAAACGTTTTAAAGACTGTCTGAAGGACTCACTAAAAAGTTGCCAGATAGACATCGACACCTGGGACTGTCTTGCGAAAAACAGATCTGACTGGAGAAGCGCAGTCAAATCGGGTGTAGCTGCCGGTGAAGATGACCGTGTTGTGAAAGCCCAGAACAGACGCGAGACGCGGAAATCCTGAGCAGCGGGAACACCATCCCCTTATACAAACCTCGTGTGCCCGATATTTAGCAGATGTATTTGTGCTCGCATTGGCCTGTTCAGCCACATGTATTGAGTTAGATGTTTCACTTTCCATGTTAAATTTCATTTCTGGTGTTGCTTTTAGTCTGTGTTCGGTTGTTATTTTGTTCATATAGAAGTTAAACAGCAAAGGTGAAAACACACAACCCTTTTGTGCTTCTGTGGTTCTTCAAAATGCGTCTGTGATTCCATTATTTGTTTTCATTACATTTGCACTTATTTGGTCCAATGCTGGAACATAATTGTCCTTGTATTACGTGGTCCCCTTGTATTGCCCAGAATCAAATCGTATCTAGTAGTTCAAAAGCTTTCTCCCCATCTATAAATATTATATTTCAATCACTGTCTGAAAGCTACATTTCGTTGTCCTTTAAGGATTCTCAACTGTACATACTGTTTGTAAAACATGACAAGCTTGAAGTAACGTGGATTATAGGTCGTTATTGTGTGGTTTCTTATTGGTGTTATGGATACATGAATGTGTTGTTGTCCCGGAAACATGTTTCAGTTGGTGTCATGGATAAGTATTACTGTTGGGGTCATTAATACATGTTATTGTTGGTGTCATTAATAAACGTTATTGTTGGTGTCATTGATATATGTTACTGTTGGTGTCATTAATAAACGTTATTGTTGGTGTCATTGATACATGTTACTGTTGGTGTCATTAATAAATGTTATTGTTGGTGTCATTGATATATGTTACTGTTGGTGTCATTAATAAACGTTATTGTTGGGGTCGGGGTCATTGACATATGTTACTGTTGGTGTCATTAATAAATGTTATTATTGGTGTCATGGATAAGTATTACTGCTGGTGTCATTAATAAATGTTATTGTTGGTGTCATTGATTCATGTTACTGTTGGTGTCATTAATTCATGTTACTGTTGGTGTCATTAATTCACGTTACCGTTGGTGTCATTGATTCATGTTACTGTTGGTATCATTCATGCATGTTGTTGTTGGTGCCATTGATACATGTTGATGTCATTGATGCACGTTGCTGTTTGTGCCATTGATACATGTTGATGTCATTGATGCACGTTGCTGTTGGTGCCATTGATACATGTTGATGTCATTGATGCACGTTGCTGTTGGTGCCATTGATACATGTTGATGTCATTGATGCACGTTGCTGTTGGTGCCATTGATACATGTTGGTGCCATTGATACATGTTGATGTCATTGATGCACGTTGCTGTTGGTGCCATTGATACATGTTGATGTCATTGATACACGTTGCTGTTGGTGCCAGTGATACATGTTGATGTCATTGATACACGTTGCTGTTGGTGCCAGTGATACATGTTGATGTCATTGATACACGTTGCTGTTGGTGCCAGTGATACATGTTGATGTCATTGATACACGTTGCTGTTGGTGCCATTGATACATGTTGGTGTTATTGATGCACGTTGCTGTTGGTGCCATTGATACATGCTACTTTGTCTGTCTGGATACATGTAACTTTGTCTGATCTGGATACATGTAACTTTGTCTGATCTGGATACATGTAACTTTGTCTGATCTGGATACATGTAACTTTGTCTGATCTGGATACATGTAACTTTGTCTGATCTGGATACATGTAACTTTGTCTGATCTGGATACATGTAACTTTGTCTGATCTGGATACATGTTACTGTTGTGATCACCAAACCTAATTGTGTACAGCCAGAAAATGTGTTCAGTTCGTCAACATCTTCATAATGTTACGTAATCCCAAGGGTAGTTTTAATATATATATATAGAAGTAACGTGTATTTCTGATTATATATGTGAATCTAGGACAAGGGTTCGGTCAGTTAGAGCGGATAGGGTGTGTGTGTATCGTGATGTTGTTAGTGTGCGGGAAGAGATTAACGATTAAAAGTTCAAGACATACCATATTTTACTTATACTTGCGTTCTGTCACGCGTTAAAAACAAATGTATGGGATTGGTAATGAAATGTGTAAACTTTATAAATTGACAAACATATAGCTTTGAGATAACGCCTTGTGTCAAGTAGTGCACCAAGGTACATTGTGGTACACAGTCATTTAGAGCCAATAATCTTTTCTAGTCTGTTCTTATTTTCGTTCGTTATGAAGGTTTTAGTCACCACTGAAGCTTGTTCTCTTGCAAAAATAGTTTCACAGTACTTAAAATGTTTGTTTTTAAAAACAGTTCACTTTAATATCAATTATGAGGCCTCTAGCCCAAAGCACAGCCTTCTTTAGTCCCTATATAAAACATGCTTTAAAATGTTGTGATACCTATTGTTTCATTCGCATATACCACCTAAGTCCAGCGCTTTCATCATGCAACTGAAATAACTGAAACCAGTGAGGTGTCATATTGACACCTGTGTACATATCACCTGAATCTGTTTTCTGTATGAGGTGTCATATGTTAATCCACTATTCCTTGAAATGCTACTTTAAACTTGTTTTTTTTTCCTTCAGAAAATAACAAATTAGTACTAAATAGTCCAACAGGAATTTAGTTGTTATTTCATCTCTAAAAGACGATCAGCTTGACCTAAAATGATAGTTGGATATCACAATGATTGACAGCCGTGTATAAATATGTCTGGTCAAAAATAGATGATGCAATGAAGGGACACGTATTTTTTTAGCAATCAGTCTATACACAAAAATAGAAATGTGTATCGTTTTTCTTTTGTATGGAGGTTCGTTTGTTCGGCAAGTGCTAATCGATGTGCAGAATAGAGCCGATGCTAGAAAGGCCCTTGCGGATCAAGTATTTGTCATGCATTGATGCTCTGCTAGGGCACGGAACATCGATCGGGCAGATGTTACCACTAGTCTAATGGAACGTGAAGCTATGATAGTTGTAGATGGAAACGGATGCATCGTTTCAACGGGTTTAACCATTCAATACGTCTGATGTTTCTTGTATAATTATCCAAATAAAGTTTTCATTCCCATAATATATATCTGCTAACCAGTTATCAATTGAACAAATTGGGTAAAAACCAAATATATTTTGTAGTTCGAAACTTTCCTTGCTGAGTTCTTCATTCGTGACGATGTTTCTTTGATATCAGGTAACAGGGGTTCTTCTTAAACCCAGATAAGTACTACCGAAGGTGAAGCTTAATCTTCCTGGGCGCAGCACAACATGAGACATCTCAGTACACTCACTGTTATGCGGATCACAGTGTCGATCCCCACCTCTTTGGCAAAGCTGGTGTAATACGGCCAGTTGCCATTAACGGGGTTGTGAATTATACGTTTTAATAGGCCATAATGTCGTTTCCCATGACCTTACCTGTAGTTCTGATTCCAATATCGAGAATTCAAAATAACAAAACCAGTAGGATCTTATCCGGAGTTGGCCATCAACCATCTAATTGATACGCTACATCAAACAACATTCCCTTACAGCTCACGTAGAATGTCAAGTTGGGTATCAAACAACTAGTTGAGACGGTACATCTAACTTCCTTCCCCCACAGTTCACTTAGAGTATCAATTTGGTCATCAAACAACTAGTTGACAAGGTACATCAAACATCCTTCCCCAGAGTCCACTTAGAGTATCAATTTGGTCATCAAACAACTAGTTGACACGGTACATCAAAGATCCTTCCGCAGAGTTCACTTAGAGTATCAATTTGGTCATGAAACAACTAGTTGACACGATACATCAAACAACTAGTTGACACGATACATCAAACAACTAGTTGACAAGGTACATCAAACATCCTTCCGCAGAGTTCAGTTAGAGTATCAATGTGGTCTTGAAACAACTAGTTGACACGGTACATCAAACAACTATTTGACACGGTGCATCTAACTTCCTTACCCCACAGTTCACGTAGTGTGTATGAGGACGGGATCAAGTAGTGATGGCCCTGTGGTTTGGAAACAGATTTCATGATCAAGTGTTGAATCACCTAGTATGAAATAGGTGTTTTTTAAAACCTGAATTAATGAAGAAAATCAGATTGCACACTGAGTGTCGTCTAACGGACACGCGACAGTTATTTCTCAATTCTAAAAATGCCCTAGGCGGGTACAAAAATTAAAATACACGACAGAATGATGTGATTTTTGTATCATACGTGATACACGCTCACAATTTTACGTTAGCTTTGTGTGAAGCAAGAAATGGCTGACGTAATCATGAACAATCAATTCAATATTGATCGTTCTTCCTGTTTCGCTCAAAATGGAGCATAGGAGCTAACATTTTTTGTGGGAAGGAAGCTTAACGACTGGTAAGGCAAAATATACTGATCAGACATGCTAGTCAGGGTCAGGCAAAATATACTGATCAGACATGGTAGTCAAGGTCAGGCAAAAAAACATACTAGACAAGCCGTTCACATTGGCTTCTTCGTAGCCCTTCCCGGAAACGGACTGTTTTTTATGGCAGCCTGGCTAAGAAGGAAAGAGATCGACGTGATCCCCGTAGTAGTGAGCGACAAGCAGATTAAGCCAAGTAGAGCACAAGCGCCTGGTCCACATCATCAGCACGCTCGGGATATGAGGAAAGTTACTGCAACTCGCCACTTAACACCATTTTTAGGGCGCACAAAATAGTAACCTCTTCGTTGTGGGCATTCGCAGCTTACAACAACAACAACAACATTATGTGTGGTCTCGTTACAAGAAGCCTCCTTAACAGCATTTACAGGCTCTTGCAAGTGTGATCTGTAGGCCTAAATACATAATACGATGTGGGTTTGGCATTATAGAATTGACATCCCTATTCTCAAATGTCCTCGGTTCTCTTTTGCCAACCGCAAATTAGAAAGGAGTTATTGTAATTCCTACATCTCATGTAAAGTTCCTGGGATCTATGTAGTGGGGTAAGCCGTGTAACGCTTACATATTCTTCTTACCGTCCGACGATGGTGCACAGAACTGCTCAAAGCCACCGGCAAACACCCACATGCTCAGGTAAAAAAGTAAAGTAAAGTATCCCATAGCATTACTGCCGTAGGGATGTGAGGTGTTAGCGATCTCATATTTCAAAGGCTCGGCTATATGAGGGCGGAAGCCATCTCCTCTCCCTCGCCGCTTTTACTTCCCTTACTGAACCGGTACCCATTTAAGGCTGGGTCGACCCGGGAGCCATTGCGGTCTGAAAAAAACATTACCGCCTCAAGTGGGGAATGAACCCAGGACCACTCAGATACGAAGCCAGAGCGCTAACCACTGCGACGGAACGAGTAAATGTCAAATTGGATGCTAGGAAAAAGCGGTCAGGGTCACTTGGAGAGACAGAGCGAAAAATGAAAACATCTGACAGAAAGTGGGCACAATGCCATGCACGGCATATATAGACATAAGAAAAGAATGGGATGATTTCTACATGTTACAAAATGTATTTTTAACCGTCCGCATAACGCCAGGCAGCAGAGTTTCAGAGCAAGAGGATAAACATATACAAACATTTAATTGACGTTGTTATAAAAACATTACAGAGGCATTGATTGAAAATAATGACCAAACAGATGGCCCAGGGAAGAAGATTGCACCTCTGCATGACATCTAGTGACACGAGTAGACAGATAAGAATGTGGTTGAACAGAATAACAAGTAACAAGACACGTATGACACATTAACAATTCTCGTAACGTTTAATTTTTGTTTGAATTAATTTATGGTACACTGCTAAATTTACTGTTTTCTGTATAAACTGATGGTACACTGCTAACTCAATCTGTTTTATGTATGAACTGATGGTACACTGCTAGCTCAATCTGTTTTCTTTATGAACTGATGGTACTCTGTTAACTCAATATGTTTTCTGTATTTATTGATGGTACATTACAAACTGAGTCTGTTTTATGTATGAGGTAATGGTGCACTTCTACCTCAGTCTGTTTTCTTTATGAACTGATGGTACACTGTTAACTCAATATGTTTTATGTATGGATTGATGGTACATTACAAACTGAGTCTGTTTTCTGTATGGATTGATGGTAAACTACAACTTCAATCTGTTTTCTGTATGGATTGATGGTAAACTACAACTTCAATCTGTTTTATGTATGGATTGATGGTAAACTACAACTTCAATCTGTTTTATGTATGGATTGATGGTAAACTACAACTTCAATCTGTTTTCTGTATGGATTGATGGTAAACTACAACTTCAATCTGTTTTCTGTATGGATTGATGGTAAACTACAACTTCAATCTGTTTTATGTATGGATTGATGGTAAACTACAACTTCAATCTGTTTTATGTTTGGATTGATGGTTAACTACAACTTCAATCTGTTTTATGAATGGATTGATGGTAAACTACAACTGCAATCTGTTTTATGTATGGATTGATGGTAAACTACAACTTCAATCTGTTTTATGTATGGATTGATGGTAAACTACAACTTCAATCTGTTTTATGTATGGATTGATGGTAAACTACAACTTCAATCTGTTTTATGTATGGATTGATGGTAAACTACAACTTCAATCTGTTTTATGTATGGATTGATGGTAAACTACAACCTCAGTCTGTTTTATGTAGAAGTTGTTGAGGGGACACATCTTCCCCAGTCTGTTTGCTGTACAAAATGTTGAGGGGACACATCTTCCCCAGTTTGTTTGCTGTACAAAATGTTGAGGGGACACATCTTCCCCAGTCTGTTTGCTGTACAAAATGTTGAGGGGACACATCTTCCCCAGTATGTTTGTTTGTATGAGTTTTCGATAGTACGCTTGCTACCTCACCTTATGCTCCATTCATACCTGATTTTAAATTCTTGTTTGTGTCGCATTAAGTCGTCTCCGATTCGATTACCTTTAACATTTCCCACCTTTTCTTAAAGTTATGCCTAGAAATGCTAGAATATGTCATTTTTTTTAGATTGATCTTTCCACGGCGTCTCTTTTAATTAACTTTATCATGTTCTCAATAGTTGTTTATTTGTCTTTAAAATGCATACAACTCTTCTGTATATGACCATTTCCAAGGCCTTCAAACTGTGAGGGAGTATTCACTTTCCTGTATTTTATTGATAGTGTTTGTTTGCCTCGAATGATCGATATGATGAAGCCAATAGATACTTGCATGTTATTTTCTAGTTTTGTAAGAGATCTCATCGACATGTATGTATACAATATGTCTGCAAATGTAACATGAAAGACCCCATCGGATGTGAGAGTCACTGACCACTTTGTCAGTAACTGGCAGAGGATCTAAGAGGACTCTAGGATGAGTTATCGGGAATATGTTTCATTTAGTTTAATGGTCATTTATTCACCCCTATACCATCTGCTATCTTGAGCCCATCATTTAGAGATTGATGTACATCAATTGTATCTAAAAATGATATTTTGATTTTATTTCATTGAGATTGATGAATGACAAACTTTTATAAGACATGTTATCTTAATGTTATCAATAAAAAAATTGAAAGACAGCTCATCCTTCTAAGATCGAGAATGATGGATATGAAATACTTCCTTAAGACGAATTATCTTTATTTAATGTCAGCGATATCAATACACTCATGTTAGATATGCGTTCTTGATTATGAGAATGCAATACCCCGATTGAATAGTCAGTGGAATTACATCACTATTGAGAGGCGTGCTACATTTGATTTTTTGTAAGCATACACAACGAGTATATCAAAAGACCAACCTAAATACTGCTAGTGTGAAGAGAAACTAGACATAATAAAAACATTAGCAATATCTAGAAATACCGAATATATTACTCTCTTCCGGTTCACTTTTCCTCTTTTTGTTGATGAGTTTATCAGTTCTCTTGTGTAATTGTATCACGTTTATTGCATATCCGTTTTGGCGATGCAGAGCCCGTTCATTTAATATAGACGAGTCAATATTTCAGGAGGCGCCTGCTGGTCAAAACTTGGACGAGAGTCTCTGACGGCGTAACTCTACACCTGAAAGTGTCATTGGTCTTTACCATCCCAAACGTCCATGTCTCAGACAATCGGATTATCGTAGTTGTCTGGAAAAATAGGCAATGCAAGTCAGCTTTGTGTCTATTCTCCAAGCTATTGCCCTAAGATAGCCGGATCGTATTTGAATATTTTATTGGTGTGAAGATCTCAGAGGTAGTGTATTTTGGTTTATATTTGTGTACGATTACTGATAACTCATCAAATTGGCGCATTTAGAGTATACGAGTTACACACACTAAATGATACAGCGATAATAGGTAAAGTTTCTCACATCAGTATATAATCATACATCATATTAGGATACAATGTAGACTCCTAGCATTGCCAATCATTGTAGGCTATACTAGTATCTGTCAAAAGTGGACACGTGGTATTGTCTGTTAGTGAAGAATATCAGTCCCTTCGGCCGAAAAGGCAAAGTCTCTCTTTGTTTTGCAAAATTATATATTTGAAGCATGAAGTTTTATGTGAAATAAAACATCATAACAAAAGCTCCATTTAAACGGCTTCAATCAATCTTACAGATATAGATTTGAAGAACACGGTTATGCACAGCAGGGTATGAAAAATGTTAGTCAATATTCAAAGAAAACATTGAAATACACTTGGACAAATTTAATCTAATTAGAAATAGCCAGCGTTGTTTACTAACGGGAGATCGCTCTTAATAAATCAATTAGGTTACCAACATGATAAAATATAGAGTAGAGGAAGGCATTTATCTAGATTGTGCAAAGGCCTTTGATATAGTACCTCATCAAAGATTGTTTAAGAAGTTTAAATTACAAAGAAAAGGTGATGAAGTTGCTAAATGGATAGAGAATTAGTTAGCGGGAAGACGGCAGAAAGTTGACATAAATAAGACTTATTCTGAGTAATGTGAGGTAAAAAGTGAAGTGCCACACATCTAGGTTTTAGGACAATGCGGATGCATGGCTGCAACATTAGCGGGTGGCACAAACGTATGCAGAGGTGTCTCATACAAAGTAGAGGTGGAAATATTCAGGTCAGATTTAGATAAAGTTCAAGAATGTCTTAAAGCTGGCAGATGGAGTTTAATGTAGATAAATGTACAAGCATCCAATATTGAACATAATTGCCGAATGAAATGGTTCAATATTAGGAAATTAGAAAAAAATAAGTGACCTATGGATCAGATCACGCAGGTCAGGTGATTGAGCAAGTCCAGGTAGCAGGGCAAAATTCAAATGCAATGTTTGGAATGATAAAAAGAAATATTAAACATAGGAGCATGAAAGTGAACGTAAAACTGTATAAAGCATTAGATCTAGATTGGAGTACTGTGTTCAGGTATCGAGTCCTCTCGTAGAGGGGATATAAACATACTGGAAACGATACATAGAAGAGCGACAAAACTTATAGTGGGATTCCGAAAATATAGTTATGAGGTAATAACAAATCCGGCAAGCAGTGTCTAATTATAATAACTTAAATTATAACAGGTCTATAAGATAATCAAGGGAAACTATCAATTATACAATAACCGGCTTTTAAAAGTACAACCGACTACAACAACAAGAGAGCAAAGATACAAATAAATTAAAGAAAGATTCAGTTTAGTTATAAGGGAAATATTTCTTTAGTCAGAGGATGATGAATGTTTTAAATGCATTGCCACAGGAAATTGTGAAGGCAGGGTCAGTTGATCAAAAACAAAATCAGTTAATGCGTTCATAAATAGGTTGGATGCACAGTTATTTTTAGATCAAGTGAAGTAGAAGAAACTGGTTGTTTACATATTATGCAGAGTCTTCTAAGCCAGTGTAAAGAAGTTAAGTTAGACACGTGCGTGTTATGGAATCATTTAGAACAGACAACCGAGCCCAGCGGTTACAGTAGGACGAGGTAGACAATGTAAGTCATTATCGAGAAGTTTAGTATAAAAATATATGCACAGTAGGTGATCTTCTTTGTCTGTTATCTTACTTTTCAATTAGCAATATACGATTGGCTAGTGCAAATGAATGCGCTACTCCGATTGGAGAGCTACTTACGTTTCGGGCTAGCCTCAACATGACCTACTCTAGATTCTAAACTACAGATAGCCACGCCTCAACGGTACCCCTGCTCCGTTTCTAAAAAAATGACCGTGCAGTTAGAAGAAACGCAGAAAAGATCAACAATAATGGGTGAGCCAGGTTCTGTGAAACACGTTACAACAATAGAAAGAAGACGAATTCGTCCATCTCGACCAGAAGATAAGACTAATAATATTTACTTTTAAGTGGCATCCAGACGCTAGTTCATGCAAGTGAATTAGTTTTGTATGAGAAATCTGCTTTCTCAATTTGTATTACATTTATTTCAGACTAAGGTAAGTTGTCAGTCTAACGTGACCATTGACTTTATAATTAAGGGCATAACCTGCGTTATAGATAAGCCAATTGATTGTGTTTGTATGTAGTGGAATATGTCGTCTCTTTCTTGGGCACTCTGATTCCGGTCATACATTTAAGGCCGTTTCTTACTTCTGTTGCCAAGAGAAACTACAAAAGGACAGAGCATTTTAGATTAAACACCTGCCAATACTTGATAATTTAAAAGTGATAACAGTTTTGTTTTTGTATCATATGTTTCCATTCATTCTACTTTAGATAAGCTCTGTACTGCTTTCTAGTACCATAAAGAACCTGTCCGGGCAATATTTAGAAACATTATGTTATTTCTATGCAACACATCACCCATCTTCCCCCAGGCATTGAAAGCCCACATAAACTACTACGGATAACTTTCGGCTACCTGGCAGAAGGAATACACCTGCCTGTGTGAATACCATAATTCGAACTATACTATAACAAAAATAATATTCCAAGTAATTTAAAAAAGGAAAAGTGCCGTATTATACAGCCAACGTATGTGGACTGCCAACAAAAGTACTACTAGCAGGCAAGCTAATTGAAGAACAGCAAACAGTTAATTGACTGTCTCCGAGACAGCAAAACGCGTGAGCAATGAATGTCCTGGAATAGCTATTTAACTCGAAACGGGAACTGTGTCGCATAAAACACGCAGCTTAAGTAGTTCAAGGCATTGTTTTAGTGTTCTACATCTTTGTTATTTGTTTATTTATCAAGAAAATCAATCGTTCAAGTGATCTACATGCTTGTCATTTGTTTATTTATCAAGAAAATCAATCGTTCAAGTGATCTACATTCTTGTCATTTGTTTATTTATCAAAAAAATCAATCGTTCAAGTGATCTGCATTCTTGTCATTTGTTTATTTATCAAGAATCTCAATCGTTCAAATGTTCTATATCGGTGCCATTTGTCAATTTAAAAGGATGACAATCGTTCAAGTTTGTTATAGCTGTATCATTTGTCCATTTATCAAGGTTATCGGTCGTTCAAGTGTTCTACATCGTTTCCAGTTTTTCATTTATCAAGGATCTCAACCGTTCAAGAGTTTTACATATTTGTCATTTGTCTATTTATCAAGGATCTCAATCTTTCAAATGTTCTACGTCTTTGTCATTTGCCCATTTATCAAGATCCTCACTCTTTCAAATGTTCTAGATCGTTGTCATTTGCACATTTATCAAGGATCTCAATCGTTCAAATGTTCTACATCGTTGTCATTTGTCTATTTATCAAGATTCTCAATCGTTCAAATGTTCTACATCGTTGTCATTTGCAGATTTATCAAGAATCTCAATCGTTCAAATGTTCTACATCGTTGTCATTTGTCTATTTATCAAGATCCTCACTCGTTCAAATGTTCTACATTGTTGTCATTTGTCTATTTATCAAGATTCTCAATCGATCAAATGTTCTACATCGTTGTCATTTGCAGATTCATCAAGGATCTCAATCGTTCAAATGTTCTACATCGTTGTCATTTGCAGTTTTATCAAGGATCTCAATAGTTCAAGGGTCTATATCTTTGATATTTATTTATTTATCAAGAATATAAATTGATCTATTAAAATTGTCTATCTCAAAGATGTCTGACCGCCTGTCCAGGTTGTGTGACGATATATTATTATTTCATGACTGCCTGTATGTTTCTGGTTCTATCTGTCCATTTATTTGACCGTATGCACGTTCGTCTGTCTGCCTGACTGTCTGCCTAACAGAAGGGTGTACCACATCATCTTCAGCTACACCTATTTGGGGTTATCTTTCTGGGCGAATTCCACGAGATACCAGCTGCACTGCGTGCCCCTATCTTCCACCGCTATCCGCCATGTGTTCCTTAGCCTTCTTGCTCGTCTCATTGCATGTGTTCTAATGCAGTGTAAGTATGTTTATATTGCAGGCCTTCTGTTTGAGGTCGTGTCCTATCCACCTTCACATTCTTTTCATAGTCTCTCGCTGTATTGTCAGTTACCGTGATCTTTGCCACAGTTCTGGGATTGCTATTACTTCTGCCCATTTAAGAGAAAGTAATAGGCCTAATCATATGTTGGTGAAGGTTACTAGTCAGGAAATGATACTTTTAGTTTAGTCACATACCAAAATTCTCAGCCATATGAGCGGGCCTACTTCGTCACATGAAAGCACTAAGCAATCAATAAAGTTTTTTTTGTGTCTGCAAATAATCACAAGTTATACTCACCTTCTCTCGGAATGCTCTAATTCTGATATCTTACCTTGAATATGTATTGCATCATTCTTTCTCATCTTATTGTATAACCTGATTTACATATAGAGAACATAGACAACGAAGAAGGGGATTTGTCATTCAGCCTCATAAAAGCATTGTACCTGGCACATTGATAGCTCAAACTATTCTTCACTGACGGTTGTGTCTAATAAGGGACAGATGTGTTTAACTAACATTTAAACCAGGCTTGTTTGCCGATGCTCTCATCTGTATATATTTCATTAGAAATATTTCCATTCTCTTATTTTGTTTTATTTATCTCTAAACTCCCCCCAAAATCGTTAGACAATAAATGGATTCAGTTCATTTTTTGAGCTAATTTAATTTCTGTTTGCATCCAATAATTCAGGCAATGTGCTAGCAATTGATCAAGTGCTCTTGTTAAAGATATTCAATGCAGTCGAACCTAGGTCATAGCCTGAAGAAACAAAAACCCGTTTTTTACTTCTTTTTCTAGAACTGCAACGAAGAAGTCAGTGACCAACAAACCGGAAATTCGTTTTTTTTCAAAGCTACCAAACTTCAAACTCTACCCAAGCAAGGACTCAGATACACTCCAAGAACCAACATTAGCCGGAGTGACCAATTGGTGGACCGAATAGTATCGTTGTAACATACCAATAATGTCGGAAAGGCAATTAGTGAGTATTGAGCACGGCAGCTAGCAATTTTAAATGACAAAACCATTTCTACACCGATCGTGCCTGCAAGTGATCAGACACATGCATACAGTAAGGGGGTTTACTCTAGGTGTTGTGTTATTCCTCACAGGGAGTGATAAAACAATATAACATTCTGGCTCAAACCTCGTTCAAATGATAAACAAAATTCTGGACTCAACACTATCTTTTTTAAATAATAATCACATGCTGATGTAAGACTCTTAAAATAGCACACTCAATAACTTTAGTAAAATAATAACAGCATTCTGACTCTTCTTCTTCTTCTTCTTCGTACGCAGTCAGACAGTAACCATTATTTTTTCGAAAAAAGCGGCGGTCATCCTGAGGCTGTCGTCATTGCCATAGAGCTTGTCTTGCAGTTCCACTGGTGATGGCCACATCTGCTCTCTCTGATCATCGTATGTCGGGCAGTTCTGCAGCAGATGTTCCGCTGTAATTTTACCAGTCGGTACCACCTATCTTCAATTTGTTGAATAGGTGGTACCTCATTCTATAGTGGCCAGTGCGAAGTCTGAAGACAACGACCTGCTCTCTTCGGTTCAGCTGGTAATAGGCATCGTTTTTGGTGTAACAAGTATGTTCGGTTTCCCATTTGGTCATGAATCTGGCTTTGATAAGCCGTTTTGACTCTTCGTACGTCATACTAGTATCTGTTTGTGGTAGTCTTGCACCTTCTTTTGCCAGTCTGTCTGCCTCCTCGTTGCCTTGGATGTTGCATTGTGATGGGACCCACTGTACCACTACCCTTTTTGGTGCGGACCGCTGGCACAGTTTGCAGAGTGCTGCTCTTAAGTCATTAAGCTCAGTGTTTTTCTGGCTTTTTAGCGCTGTGACTACGGCGAGAGCATCCGTAAGCAGGACTATATGGCTTTCATTTTCATTGTGTGTCACCATTTCTTCCACTGCCGCCCTCAGTGCCTCTGCCTCTGCTCTGAAATTGCTTGTGTACTTACCAGTAGCGAATGACAGTGTTATTTTTCTGCCATTTGGTAGGTTCAGGAATGCTCCTGCCCCTCCGTTCTGTGTGGTGTTTGTTACAGAACCGTCGGTGTATGCATGGGTCCAGTCCATGCTTGGGTAGCTTTTCGATATGCAGCTTAGGGTAGTATCTCTCCTTTCTTTTTCAGTCTGGCAGTTTTTGTTTGCAATACCTGGTATATTTTCTACCACCTCTGGAAATATATCCTGCCTCCAGGTAGGTTTTCGTACAGTAGTGATGGGTTTTGGTGTTGTTAGTGCGTTTTTTGGGATCTTCGTGCATCTTTGCTTTGGCTATTTCTGCAAAGTTTCTCCGCTTTAGTTTCCCATTTCCCAAATTGTTTAGTCTCTGGTGCATCGGATGGTCGGTCAGTCTTCGGAGTTTCTCTGACTGCAGCTGGGCTATGCAGTCTCTTCTATCGGTCATGGATTGCAGTTTTGTAATCTTTTCAAGTTCTACAATTGGCGTTGACTTCATGCCTCCTGTTATAATTCTCATGGCTTGGTTTTGAAGTTTGCTAACTTTATCGAAGTTCGCCTTCGCTGCTGTTGTCCATGCCGCAATGCCATACTCGAGAACTGGTCTCACTCTTCCAGTGTACAGTTTCTTTAGTATGCCTCCGTCTGCTCCCCAGCTTGTGCCAGCAAGTTTCCTCATGATTGCCATTCTTTCTCTGGCTTTCATTCAGTTTCTCTCAATCTGACTTTTCCATGTCATGCGCCGATCAAATGTGACTCTCAGATAGGTTGGGTTGTCGTTTGGCTGCAGGAATTTGCCATTTAGACTTAATTTGGTATTTTGGGGTTTTAATGAAAGCGAGAATATTGTGCATGTGGTTTTCTCCTCGTTTATTTTGACCAGCCATGAGTTCGCCCACTCTTCCAGCGATGTTAGGGCCGTCTGCGTCCGATTTCTTGCTATGGTGAGATTCTTTTCAGAGGTCCACATAGCCAGATCGTCTGCAAACATTGAGCTATGGACTCTTCTTGGTATATTCTCTGTAATATCGTTTATATATACCAGGAAGAGTGTGGGTGACAGTACTCCCCCTTGGGGTACTCATTGCTCGAGTGTTACCTTTTTGCTCATCTGTCCTTGTATTTGGACTGTGGCCGTTCTTTGATTGAGGTAGTGGTTGATCCACTTGTACATTTTCCCACAAACATCACTTCTTCTTAGCTTGACTCTAAGTCCGTCTTTCCAGACTTTGTCAAATGCCTTTTCCAGATCCACCCAAACAGCTACTGTGTGTTTCTGTGCCTGGTAGGCATCTTCTATCTCCTGGGCTATGAGGATGACCTGGTCCTCAGTGGATCTGTGCTGTCTAAAGCCGGCTTGCTGTGGAATTAGTATTCGTTTTTCTTCCAGATGCCACATCAGTCTGGTGTTTATCATCCGTTCCATCAGCTTGCCGACACAGCTCAGTAGGCTGATGGGCCTGTATCAATTTGAATCTGTTTTGTCCTTTCCTGTTTTTGGTACTGGTACCAGTATTGCGTCTTTCCATGCCTGGGGTACAATTCCCCTTTTCCAGCTTTGGTTCAGGACCGATAGCAGTTTCCTCTTCGGTATTTGGCCCAGCCCCATCAGCATTTCGTTTGTTATCCCGTCTTTTCCGGGAGATTTCCTTTTCTTTAATGTTCTCATAGCCTCTTCCATTTCGCGCATTGTTAATTTGGCCATCATGTGCTCTTCAGGTGCCGTATTCATGTTGTCGTGCCCCTTTAGCTCTTCCCTAATGTCTGTATGCTTATCTGCAGGGACCTCGATGTGGTTTGCTCTGGCATAGTGATCGACAAAGGCGTTTGCGGCTTTCTTACCTGTGATCAAGTTCTCGCCCTGATTGATAGTAATTTGTTTATTTGACGGGGTTTCGTCGTTCATGGCTCTGACTAGCTTCCATAGCTTGTTCCAGTCTTTGTCCAGGTTTAGGCTTTCCGTTTTATTTTTCCAGCTTTCTCTTGCTGTTTGCTTAAGAGTGTGTTTGTATTTCGCCGTGGCGGCTTTGAGGGCGATGTTTGCCTCCATGGATTTTTCTCGCTCTGCCATGTTCCTAGCATTTGTTATTGCATCTTCCGCTTTCTGCAACTCATCATTCCAGTAGGGCTTATAGTTTTTCCT
Source organism: Ariolimax columbianus (assembly GCA_036924085.1). Taxonomy (NCBI): domain Eukaryota; kingdom Metazoa; phylum Mollusca; class Gastropoda; order Stylommatophora; family Arionidae; genus Ariolimax; species Ariolimax columbianus. The sequence continues at coordinate 29,660,542 of JAVGWX010000001.1, read as the reverse complement.
AGCTCCTCTTGGGAGGGTTTCAGTGACGGCTTGCATTATTGCCTTGCTTAGGCTTTCCACCAGTGGCTTCATTTTGTTGTTTCGTGTGTTGATGGTTTCACACAGCCCATCTGTCAGGATTGCAAATCTGTCCCAGTCGGCTCGTTTGTAACTCCAACGTGGGAGCGGTTTTGTTTCCTGTGGGCCTACTTCCATGTCAATGGTTAGCCTGATCGGCCTGTGGTCGCTACCTGCCAGTTGGTTTAGCACCTGGCGGTCTATTTTATGGTGTATGTCCTGTGTGGAGAAGGCTAAATCTGGAGTCGAGGTGGTGTGCGATGTTCTTGAATAGAAGCTAGGGCTATCCTCCGGCCTATTGATTAGGGAGAGATTTGCATCTATCTCCCAATCTTCCACTTCGTCACCTCTGCTGTCTGTGTCAGAGTATCCCCATCTCTCCGAGTGGCTGTTGAAATCTCCAACTACTATGCAGTTGGTCACTCCATACTCGAGAGCGATAGGTCTCTATTTGGTGGTCCGTTCAGATTAAAAATGCGGAGCTTCGTCTCTTGAGCCATTATGTCAACTCCTACAATTTCTGCTTGTCCGGTGTGACTGACAGGTACCACGCTACTCGGTATGCAGTTTCTGGTCAGTATCAGGACCCCTCCTTTGTGGCCTTCTCTATCGAGACGGAAGGTCTGGTATTCTCTGATTGAGAATTTATGATTATTGTTGAGGTGCGTTTCCTGGATACACGTCAATCTTACCTTCAAGCAGGTGATGTGTTAGGGAAAGTTTTTTGTTAATGACTCAACAATCTGCATTCTGACTCAATAACCTTTATACTTCTCATTAAATAACTGTTGTCAAATGATTGCAATAATTTTTATTAAATATCTTTTGTCAAATGGCATTAACAAAATTATTATTAAATATCTTTTGTCAAATGATATAAAAAAATTATTATTAAATATCTTTTATCAAATGATAACAATAATTCGTATTAAATAACTTGTCAAATGATAACGAAAATTCTGACTCTACTTTTGTGAGACAATAAATACTGACTCAATAACTTTTTGATGAAATGATAAATTCCGACTCAATAATACTCTTTGTCTATAATAAATATGTGCTCTACTCTCTGACATGGGGTAGTCTCAAATGTCAGAAATAATTATAAGCAATGAACTTCATGAGAAACATTGGGCTATAATTTAAAACAATAAATCCAAACAGAGGGTTTCACATCTGTAGAAGACATTAATATTTACGTTTTGTCAGACACGTGGTGAGTGCACCCATAAGAACGGTTCACATGAGTAAGACAAGGACAACAAAGGCAGGTATAGGATCGTATCGCTTGTATGGTTCTTGTAAAAGCTAAAATAAAAGTTGTAAGCTGGCGAATTTTTACAATCAAACGAGAACAGGCTTGTCAAATCTAAATATATTTGAATGATCTGGATATCTTGTCGAATTTGTTGCCATATCCCTGTAGTTGGGTATTCGTTATAGTGGTAGATTTATGGTTTTGTGTCGTTCATTTCGGGTGAAGAAAACGCGATTTATTTTTTAAATAATATTTCAAATGGTGACTATTCAGCTATGTAATCAATACAGAAACATAAACTCATGAATAGCTTTGTAGTATTGTGATACGTAAACAAAGGTTCAGTTTATTTCAATTACCGTCTACACAGCGAAGGTCGATTACAATAGATCTACAACGTCCTCTGTCTCTTTGTAACAGTTCCAGATGGAGCACGGGCGTTAAGGGCAGGGGTGATGGGGCCGGCAATTCTAGGAACAAAGATTACCTGAATGTGTGCCAAGATCACTCACCGTCTCGACACTAAGTCGATAAAGGAAACGACGGATTAGGGGGAAGAATGTGTCTAGTACAGGTGGGGGTTCAGAGCTGACCACTCTGGCGTTCCGTTTTAGCATAGTGGGGTGTTGGTGACAGTCAGAAGCCGCCACAGCCTGTTACGACATTTAGAGTGACATGAATTCGGAGTTATTTGTCTTCTTCTTCTGCGTACGCAGTCAGACAGTAACCATTATTTTTTCGAAAAAAGCGGCGGTCATCCTGAGGCTCTCGCCACTGCCATAGAGCTTGTCTTGCAGTTCCACTGCTAATGGCCACATCTGCTCTCTCTGATCCTCGTATGTCGGGCAGTTCTGCAGCAGATGTTCAGCGGTCATTTTACCAGTACCGCACGGGCATTCGTCGGTACACCCTATCTTCAATTTGTTGAATAGGTGGTACCTCAGTCTATTGTGGCCAGTGCGAAGTATGAAGACAACGACCTGCTCTCTTCGGTTCAACTGGTAATAGGCATCGTTTTTGGTGTAACCAGTATGTTCGGTTTCCCATTTGGTCATGTAACTGGCTTTGATAAGCCGTTTTGACTCTTCGTACGTCATACTGGTATCTGTTTGTGGTAGTCTTGCACCTTCTTTTGCCAGTATGTCTGCCTCCTCGTTGCCTTGGATGTTGCAGTGTGACGGAACCCACTGTACCACTACCCTTTTTGGTGCGGACTGCTGGCACAGTTTGCAGAGTGCTGCTCTTAAGTCATAAAGCTCAGTGTTTTTCTGGCTTTTTAGCGCTGTGACTACGGCGAGAGCATCTGTCAGCAGGACTATATGGCTCTCATTTTCACTGTGTGTCACCATTTCTTCCACTGCCGCCCTCAGTGCCTCTGCCTCCGCTCTGAAATTGCTTGTGTACTTACCAGAAGCGAATGACAGTGTTATTTTTCTGCCATTTGGTAGGTTCAGGAATGCTCCTGCCCCTCCGTTCTGTGTAGTGTTTGTTACAGAACCGTCGGTGTATGCATGGGTCCAGTCCATGCTTGGGTAGCTTTTCGTTATGAAGCTTAGGGTAGTATCTCTCCTTTCTTTTTCAGTCTGGCAGTTTTTGTTTGCAATACCTGGAATATTTTCTACCACCTCTGGGAATATATCCTGCCTCCAGGTAGGTTTTCGTACAGTAGTGATGGGTTTTAGTGTTGTTAGTGCGTTTATGGGATCTTCGTGCATCTTTGCTTTGGCTATTTCTGCAAAGTTTCTCCGCTTTAGTTTCCCATTTCCCAAATTGTTTAGTCTCTGGTGCATTGGATGGTCGGTCAGTCTTCGGAGTTTCTCTGACTGCAGCTGGGTTCTGCAGTCTCTTCTATCGGTCATGGATTGCAGTTTTGTAATCTTTTCAAGTTCTGCAATTGGCGTTGACTTCATGCCACCTGTTATAATTTTCATGGCTTGGTTTTGAAGTTTGAGTTATTTGTCTAATAACAACCAGTTGGAGGTAGATCCAAATTAGGGTGACAACCAACAAAAGATATTGGACAGCCATGAAATTGCTTTAGACTATAAAAAAATCGGCAAAGATGAGCTCAGGCGACTGACCCGGAGAGAGAGACTAGCTAGCAGGCTGAACAAGAGAGTGAGTGATAGGCTGCTAGTAGCTAGCAGGCTGAACAGGAGTGTGAGTGATATGCTGCTAGTAGCTAGCAGGCTGAACAGGAGAGTGAGTGATATGCTGCTAGTAGCTAGCAGGCTGAACAGGAGAATGAGTGATAGGCTGCTAGTAGCTAACAGGCTGACTGGGAGTTTTGAGTTTGCAGGGTGACTGAACCAGCATACACCTTTAAGGTTTGGCAGTCGCTCCTTAAGCGTGTTGTGTTGGACACCCTGTGGACAGTAAGAGATATATGCAGGACACCGAGTAAGCATGTGTGTTCTGAGGTATGTGTATGCCCAGATCGACTGAGTACGTGACCACAAATGAGCATGTGATTCCGACTATAAGTGACGTGATCTAATTTCATATGAACGCACAGATCACATGAGCATACGTGAATAAAGTGGATGTGGATGTACAGATCACCTGACTGAAGGGGATCTGAGTGTGAGTGAATGCACAGAACGACGGATTACATAATTCGATCGTGAAGGCGAGTTTGTGAGAGTGTGTTGAGTGTACAGATAATGGGAGGGGAGTGTAGAGGCAAGAACTGAGTTATATTAGTTGGATGAAATATTCAAAAGCTAATTGCTTCAAACCTCCGTTGTAGTAAGAATTAGTGAGGTATTAACATTATTTAATTCAGATGTATTTTGTTCGTTTTGGTAATATTGTGTTTGTGTGAGATTCATGTTATTAAATCCGTTACAATTTGTTTACTGTGTTATATACTGTGTGGAGTCGTGTCGTAGTGTGGATACATGTTGTAACACTGTAGATAAGTAACTACTCAGCAAAACCTAGGCTTTGCCACATCTTGTTGTGATGGTACAACCTACCAGGCGTTTCATTGTCAATCTTTTGATGTTTCTTCCCACTTGTAGCACTGTTTACCTTATGGTACGTTTACCTTCTACATTTTCTTCTAGTATTGTTTTCAGCAAGTTGTTATGTCATTTTATGTTACCAAAGTATCATGGTATTGTTGTTGCTGTTGTTGTTATTTAATGCCCACAATGAGTAAGTTTACTCTTGTGTGAGCCCTGAACGGCCGTTAAGTGACGGATTGTAGTTGTTGTTGATTGTCCACAATGAGTAAGTTTACTCTTGTGTGAGCCCTGAACGGCCGTTAAGTGACGGATTGTAGTTGTTGTTGATTGTCCACAATGAGTAAGTTTACTCTTGTGTGAGCCCTGAACGGCCGTTTAGTGACGGATTGTAGTTGGTGTTGATTGTACACAATGAGTAGGATTACTCTTATGTGCGTCCTGAAAAGGACGTTTAGTGGCGGGTTGTTGTAGCTTTCCTCACATCCCAAGCATCCTAGTTAAGGTGGACCATGAGCCTCCATGCAGTTTTGCTATGTTTGGCATCATTTGCGAATCGCTCACTTCTACGGGGATCAACGGGTTGTAGTAGATGTCCTTCAACCCGAAGCGTGGTGATGAAGGTTGTCCGCGGTGCACCAGGCGGTTGTGCTATGCTTGGCTTCATCTGCGTGCAGCTCACTTACATTTTAATCACGTCGATCGACAGCTAGTTAGCCATGCGGGCATGAAACAACCTATTTCCAAAGAACGCTACTTGGAAGAGAGGCTGGTTTTGGTAAGCATATTGAACCGGACCGTGACGCGACGTCCTGGTCATTATGTTGTCCTTGATCGTACTAAGGTTTCAGCTGCCCGTCAAAATATATTAACTGTCATGCTAAGTATGCTTTCATTCTCTCAGTTCCCCGAATATATCCATGGCATTTCTTTTTTGTTTTCTTTCGGCCAATTCTTCTGTATATCCCCTTTTAGAAAACATCAATTCTTTTCTCTAATTGTTTATTTTCCGTGTTTCTATGCCATACACTAAAGACGAGTTCACATAACACCTGATCACTCTCATATTTGATTTGTGAATAGCTTGTTTAGTTGTCTATATAGGACTCATGAGGGTGAAAACCGATTTGGGTATCCCTTGCTTTTCCTGATTTCCATTTAGCATTCCCAATGTTCCCCTATTATATTACCAAGATAGGACAAGCTCTTAACATGCTCCAGTACAGATTTGGAGTCGTCTTTGTCTACATAACATAGTTGTTGTTATCTCTGTCTTAATTTCGAGTCCATTCTGTTGAATTTTGATATTAGTAAACTCAGTTTATGAGATTGCCAACAGCTTTACACACTTTACCTTTAGCTACGGTAAATCCCTACAGAGTGTGGATTAAACTTCTGGGTTTGAACAAAAGATTTCTAATCTTCCTTCGATTTCGACATTCTATTAATCCTCTATCAGATGATTCGTCTTCCCGCTCCAAATGAAGCATAAGGCCACATCTACGGTTGGCCCTTTCTACAGGACGTGTTCGAACATTGACATTGACGATTTCAGTAGCGAAAGTTTTACATAATGAGGCTGCTAGCCTAATGGACAGTTCTCTGTGTTGATTCCTCTCCGTTCAATTCAGAATTATTGTGAAGCTAGGTATTTCAACCATGATGGCTACTCCAAGCTGCAAAAAGCTGGATGAGCATATCTAAAAGTGGGGTGGTATCTTGTTTTTAATAGAGGATTTAGAAACTATACCCCCTTGAATTAAATAACAAAGAATAAAAGAGTGCATTCGAGTGGTAGCTGGATGGAACAATTCAAGAAAACTGTAGCATTTCAAGTAAGCGTAAAAGACGGCTAAATAGGCTTCTGCTGGAAGCTGGCAGCCTCATCATGTGAAATCTACTGCTATGAGACCACGTGGTCGGGCATACATTTTTGTTGTATAGAGAGCCGCTGTACTACTGGATAGATGCCTGAGGGAGGGAAGCGAAATTAATCAAAAGTAGAAACTCGTGTTTCTGGTGATTGTGAAAGTACAGGGTTGAAGAACAGGATGCTCCTGCAGCCAAGAAAGACTATAATCACAATGTGTATTCTCATTACTTGTAAGATTTATATGACTGACGATTAAATGTTGCTTGCCCTGTAGTTCTCACCCAGTGTGCAAGATAGTTTGCTTTTATTTTGGAAAGAAAAATACATGTGCTATTTCATGGCTTTGAACGCGTATACCTATGCCATCGAGACCAGAATGAAAACCCCTCGCCACCTCCTTCACTCCACTCCTGTAACTGTATACACTCATATATAGAAATGCATGCACATTAGATATGATAAGACACTGGTTGGTAATGAAAGCGCGACAACATCATTTCAAGTATTACTATCTCATTATGTGTTACTCATTTCTATTCCCAGTGACAGACCCTACCAGGCTTTCGTTGGCCCACAGCGAAGATGTCTGCGGTAGACTACCCCACACTACGCCCTACAAGATCAGCTCCAGCCAATTATGCGGGAAATCAGAACGGGTTCACCCCCTCATCTAACCTCTACACTCCAGGAGTTAACGCCTGCAACACTGTTCCTGGCTCCTACCCTCCTGCCCCCAACTCGTACCCCATAAATCAGGTCCCGTTTTCAAGTGGATGTAGACGAGACAGCACCACTGATGACGAGTACGACGCTGACGAATTTGATGACGACTCTTCGACTCAAATAACACCTCCAATGTCGTCACCTCTTGTCAAACGAAAGGAGGGTGAAGGAATGATTCGAAGCGAAGGTGAAGCTATTCGTTGGGACGTAAATGGACAAGAAGAAGCGAAGATGGCTGGTACCGAGAAAGATGGAGCAGCGATAAATGTACCTTCACAGATAGCTAAACACTATGAGGAGGGCAGAGGAGATTCCAGAAATGATTTAGACCCTCCAAGTTATGACACACTCCTGGAAGGTAATAATTTTACAGACCCCCTTTCCCCTGACGACTCGATGGTGGTGTTGAGCGCGGGCAGCGAGATTGTGAGTTCTGCTAATATGACTGCGACACTGGCATCGCCATTACTGCAACGCTCCGACTCGGTGAAATTCTGCCGGTCGTTGAACGGCAATGCTCAGCGCAGCGGGCACGGCTCATCAGTCGCTGGGATGGCTGGATCGAACCCAGCTGCCGGCGTCAACAGACCTGCTCGCCGGGTGCCCAGTCTCAAACTTAAACGTCTTCACGTCCTGGGATCTAGGGGAGGGGGTGGGGGAGGGGGAGGAGGAACAGGTGGAGCTAAGTTGATACCAGGTGACACAGGTGTCGTCGGAGTTGGCGCAAACAATACAGCTACCTTGAGCGCGCCGACTGTCGTCTTGGGCAGCCATGCCAACCCCTCTATCACTATAACCCTCGACTCCGACTCGGATTCAATATACAGCGACTATCTGAGTCCAGAAATCAACTACAAGGCTCACGACAGCAAAGTGCAGTTTCTCGGAGACGAAACGAGCCTGTACGGGACTCCCAAGGAGGAGCTCCCTGCTACAGGTGAGACACTGGCCACCGACACCCTCCCCAAACCGTCTAGCACGACGTTTTACCTGAGAGAGCAAATCATGAATTTCTTCCAGCCTTCAGATAACAAGCTCGCCATGAAGTTATTTGGCAATAAGAACGCACTCATCAAGGAAAAGATGAGGCATAAACGAGTTGGAAACTGGGTGATACATCCATGCAGCAACTTCAGGTAAGACTACTGTTAACTGATTTTATTTGCTGCAGAAACACTTTACTGACTAACATAGTTCCCATATTTGCATGGACTCATTTCGTTCAATCAGTAGGAGATAGAAGCTAAATAACATGTACAAGATGTTTCGCTTTCTATGTACCGTTATATTAGATCTACCTAATAATTATCCATACGTCCTGATAAATGTAAGCCCAAAGGCAAGAATTTTACAAGTAGGCTGACATACATAAAGCACATAATCGATAATAAACTTATATACAAATTGATATAGAAGTAGTTCACACTTCTTTCGTTTCTATATGATTAAGCTATATGAGGTCGACGCGTCTATAATCGTTTAACTTACTTTTGCATGAATTTATTGTTGCAATCAGTATGATAAGGGACGTGGTCAGCTATAAAAAGCACAGCTCTAAAATGAGCTAAACTCCAAACAGACCTGATGACGCTGTGAAACGCTTTAAAATATATACAATCAGCCCAAATATTTTAATTTTCATTGCAGCGAGCTCTCAGTTCCGTGATAGAGAGAGAGATAGAGAGAGAGAGAGCGAGAGTGAGAGAAATAGAAAGAGAGAGAGGGAGGAAAGGAGGGACGGAGAGGTACACGGAGAGAGAGATGAAGGGAGAGCGATAGAGAGACTGAGTTTAAATCGCACGAGTATTTATTATGTGTCTCTGCAGTGTTGCATCATTTCTATCAGGACATGTGTACATTATGCGTGAGAGCTAGAGCTGTCATTTTGCCTCCCATTTTCTACTCATAAGCCGCTGGTTTTGATTTCTTCTGTTGTAATGTAAAGGAAGATGTGTAACAGCATTTTAATAATCGAGCAAAAAATAAGTAAACAGCCTCTAGTTTTCCATTAATCAATCGATCGATATATCAATCCATATATCCAAGGCACTTTTCATCTATCTATCCATTCCATGCCAATGCTTCCAGTTTTCTATACATCCTTCAAAGTTTCCTATCAATCTAACAATTTATTTATCTCTAAACAAATGTTTAGTCTATTAATACACATGTTCTTCCTTTAAATGTATCTATCTATCTATCTATCTATCTATCTATATATCTATCTACCTATCTATCTATCTATCTATCTATCTATCTATCTATCTATCTATCTATCTATATATCTATATATCTATATATCTATCTATCTGTCTGTCTATCTGTCTATCCGTCTATCCGTCTATCGATCTATCCATCTATCCATCCATCCATCTAATATATCTACTCTATCTAATCTATCTAATATATTTATCTTATCTATATAGTTCATCTATCTATCTATCTATCTATCTATCTATCTATATATCTATCTATCTATCTATCTATCTATCTATTTATCTATATATCTATCTATCTATCTATCTATCTGTCTATCCGTCTATCCGTCTATCGATCTATCCATCTATCCATCCATCCATCTAATATATCTACTATATCTATCTAATCTATCTAATATATCTAATATATCTATCTTATCTATATATCTTATCTATCTATCTATCTATCTATCTATCTATATATCTATCTATCTATCTATCTATCTATCTAGATATATATATGTCTATCTAACTATCTGTCTACCTAAACTATCTATTCTATCTAATTTATCTAATCTATCTAATATATCTAATCTTATATAATCTTATCTAATCTTATCTAATCTTTTCTAATCTTGTATAATCGTATCTATCTTATCTATCTTATATATCTATTCTATATAATATATCTAATCTATCTAATATATATAATCTTTTTAATTTATCTATCTATATACCTATCTATTTATCTATCTATCTATCTATCTATCTATCTATATATCTGTCTATCTGTCTATCCGTCTATCCGTCTATCGATTTATCCATCTATCCATCCATCCATCTAATCTATCTACTCTATCTATCTAATCTATCTAATCTATCTATATTATTTATATTTCTTATCTATCTATCTATCTATCTATCTATCTATCTATCTATCTATCTATCTATCTATCTATCTATCTATCTATCTATCTATCTTTCTGTCTACCTAAACTATTTATTCTATTTAATCTATCTAATCTGTCTAATATATCTAATCTTATCTAATCTTTTCTAATCTTATCTAATCTTATCTAATCGTATCTATCTTATATTTGTTATATATATATTATATCTAATCTATCTAATCTATCTAATATATCTAATCTATTTAATTTATCTATCTATCTATATATCTATATATCTATCTATCTATCTATATATCTATCTATCTATATATCTATATATCTACACATATATACATAAATATATATCTATAATATCTATCCATTCATCAATCTATCTATCTATTTATCTATGTATATATTTATATATATATATATCATCCATCTATCTAACTAGCTATCCATCTTACTATATATTTATCTTTTTATCTATCTACCCATCCGTCTATCCATCCATATATCTATCTGCTCAGCCGCTCGCCAAGCCGTCGTTACAACCATCTATATATCCATCCATTCATCCAACATAGGTTCAATCAACCGTCCTTCCATCGACCCATCCCTTAATCCATCCATTCATCTTTCTGTCTGGATGCTTGTGTCTTTTATTTACATATTGAACTATATATATATATATATATATATATATATATTTATATAATAAATTTAGTAATATCTAATCTGTACCTTTCTTTAATCAATTTGTTGCTGTGCCCTCTCGTTTTTTTACTTTGACAAACGTATAGTCTAATGTATCGTTTCCATTGATTATCTTATAAACCTGTATTAAGTCACCTCAATTTCTTCTCTTTTCTAGTTACCATCATGACTATATTTCTCAAATCCCACTCTGTCGCTCTTTTGTGTGTATTCTTTCCAGCATGCTTATATACTCACTACGATAAGGAATTCACACCTGTACACAGTACTCCAATTTAGGTCTAACTAATATGTTATATCACTACCTTGCCGCTATTTTTAATATTTATGTTTATCATACCTAACATTGCATTTGCTTTTTCCACTGTTACCTGGAATTGCCCACTCACTGTTCCTGCATGGTTTGTTATAATACCTAGGTCTTTTTTCTTTTCCATGTTTTTTTTAAATATTGTTCACTCCTATTGTGTATCTATGTTCTCTGTTATATCTACCCATACGGATGCCTGTACATTTTTCTACATTGAACTATATTTGCTTGCTCTCAAACCATTCCATAATTTTATATAAATCCGACCTCATTATATCCATATCTGCTTTAGATGAGATACTTCTGCTTAGTTTTGTGTCATATGTGAATTTAGCAATCATGAATCAAATTACATTTGTCCATATCTATATATATCAAAAACAAAAAATAGTCCCAAAACGAGCCCAGTGGCACCTCACTTTTTACTTCATGCCACTCAGAGTACTACTCATTTATGATTACTCTCTGCCTTCTACCCGTTAACCAATTGTCAATCCATGTTGTCAACTATGCCACCTATTACATGTGATTTTAACTTCCTAAATAATCTTTGATGAGGTACTCTATCAAAGACCTTAGAAAAATATACATTCATAAGATCCACTGGCTCCCCTCCATCCGTCACGTTAGTAACCTCCTCTATGAATTATAATATAATATGTTGAGCACGATCTCATTTTAGTAAATCCATGCTGACTATTTCTGATTATGTTAAACTTGTTTAAATGCATTACAATGTTTCTTATTGATTCTAACAATGTACAGACTATGCTCGTTAAATTCACCGGTTTATAATTTACTGAATCAGATTTTTTGTCTTTTTCTAATAAGTGGATCACTCTTGCATCTTTCCAATTCCCTGGAACAATCCCTTCCGCAGGGGATTGCGACCATAATATAATCAATGGTTTTGTTAACATGTCTCTAATTTCAAACAGGAGTTTTGATTGAATATCATCTTGACCTGGACATTTATCCACTTTCAATACCTCCATTAAAAAAGAAAAACATTTCCTCCGTAATACAGATTGATCTTAATGCCACTGTATCTCTGTTCTTTTGGAAAACATCTAAGCGCTCTGCGATCTTGAAGCAGCCTGGTTTGTGTAGACTGCGCCAAAGTACTAATTGAGATGATTATCAGTATCCCTATTCTCACTTACTATCTTTCATGTGCTATCTATGAGAGGGCCTACTCTGTCTTTCATTGTGTGTTTATTTGTAACATAAGAAAAGAAGCATTTGCTATCAGTCTTGATCTTATGAACAACTTCTTTTTTCATATAATATTTATGCTGCTATATTCACTTTCTGAGCTATATTTTGCGTGTCCAAATGTTGTAAATATGTTTCCTTGATTTACCTGCCTGTATATATTTTGTCCATACTTTAACACATTCCTCTTTTAGTTTTTCTTGAGCTGTTTTGAAACTATCCAGTATTTGTTCAATATTTGTTCCACCGACAATATCTGACCTGCCATTACTTAAACTAGCACTTATTTAGCATATTCGCTCAAACAAAAATGAAACAAAAATCAAAAGCATGTAATGTCAGATGTTTCGGTAAATATGCACCATTGTAACAACGTGTCAAGTTTATCTAACACTGTATCAGCGTGTCCAGTTTATCTAGCAATGTTACAGTGTTCCCAGTTTATCTAACATTGTAACAGTGCCTCCAGTTTATCTAACATTGTAACAGTTTTCCCAGTTTATCTAACATTGCAGCAGTGTGTATAGTTAATTTAACATTGTAACAGTGCCTTCAATTGCTTTAACTTTGTAGCAGAGTGCCCAGTATATCTTACACTGTGACAGTGTCTCCAATTCGTCTAACAGTATCTCCAGTTCGTCTAACATTGTGACAGTGTGTCCAGTTTATCTATCATTATGGCAGTTTCCAGTTTATCTAACATTATAACAGTGTCTCCAGTTTGTCTAACATTGTAACAGTGTCTCCAGTTCGTCTAACATTGTAACAGTGCCTCCAGTTCGTCTAACATTGCGACAGTGCCTCCAGTTCGTCTAACATTGTGACAGTGTCTCCAGTTCGTCTAACATTGTAACAGTGCCTCTAGTTCCTCCAACATTGTGACAGTGTCTCCAGTTCGTCTTTCATTGTGACAGTGTCTCTAGTTTATCTATCATTATGACAGTTTCCAGTTTATCTAACATTGTAACAGTTCCTCCAGTTTGTCTAACATTGTAACAGTGACTCCAGTTCGTCTAACATTGCGAGAGTGCCTCCAGTTCGTCTAACATTGTGACAGTGTCTCCAGTTCGTCTAACATTGTAACAGTGTCTCCAGTTCGTCTAACATTGTAACAGTGCCTTCAGTTCGTCTACCATTGCGACAGTGCCTCCAGTTCGTCTAACATTGTGACAGTGCCTCCAGTTCGTCTAACATTGTGACAGTGTCTCCAATTCGTCTAACATTGCAACAGTTCCTCCAGTTCGTCTAACATTGTAACAGTGTCTCCAGTTTGTCTAACATTATGACAGTGTCTCCAGTTCGTCTAACATTGTAACAGTGCACAGTTCGTCTAACATTGCGACAGTGCCTTCAGTTCGTCTAACATTGTGACAGTGCCTCCAGTTTGTCTAACATTGTAACAGTGTCTCAAGTTCGTCTAACATTGTAACAGTGCCTCCAGTTCGTCTAACATTATAACAGTGTCTCCAGTTTGTCTAACATTGTAACAGTGTCTCCAGTTCGTCTAACATTGTAACAGTGCCTCCAGTTCGTCTAACATTGCGACAGTGCCTCCAGTTCGTCTAACATTGTGACAGTGTCTCCAGTTCGTCTAACATTGTAACAGTGCCTCTAGTTCGTCCAACATTGTGACAGTGCCTCTAGTTCGTCCAATATGTGACAGTGTCTCCAGTTCGTCTAACATTGTAACAGTGTCTCCATTTCCTCTAACAGTGTCTCCAGTTCGTCTAACATTGTGACAGTGTGTCCAGTTTGTCTAACATTGTAACAGTGTCTCCAGTTCGTCTAACATTGTAACAGTGCCTCCAGTTCGTCTAACATTGCGACTGTGCCTCCAGTTCGTCTAACATTGTAACAGTGCCTCTAGTTCGTCCAACATTGTGACAGTGCCTCTAGTTCGTCCAATATGTGACAGTGTCTCCAGTTCGTCTAACATTGTAACATTTTCTCCATTTCCTCTAACAGTGTCTCCAGTTCGTCTAACATTGTGACAGTGTGTCCAGTTTATCTATTATTGTACCTGTTTCCAGTTTATCTAACATTGTTACAGTGTCTCCAGTTCGTATATTATTGTTACAGTGTCTCTAGTTTATCTATCATTATGGCAGTTTCCAGTTGATCTAACATTGTAACAGTGCCTCCACTTCGTCTAACATTGTGACAGTGTGTCCAGTTTATCTATTATTGTGGCAGTTTCCAATTTATCTAACATTGTAATAGTGCCTCCAGTTCGTCTAACATTGTAACAGTATCTCTAGATCGTCTAACATTGTAACAGTGTCTCCAGTTTTTTTAACATTGTGACAGTGTCTCCAGTTCGTCTAACATTGTGACAGTGTCTCCAGTTCGTCTAACATTGTCACAGTGTCTCCAGTTCGTCTAACAGTGTCTCCAGTTTGACTAACATTGTGACAGTGTGTCCAGTTTATCTATTATTGTAGCAATTTCCAGTTTATCTAACATTGTTACAGTGTCTCCAGTTCGTATATTGTTGTGACAGTGTCTCTAGTTTATCTATCATTGTGGCAGTTTCCAGTTTATCTATTATTGTGGCAGTTTCCAGTTTATCTAACATTGTAACAGTGTCTCCAGTTCGTCTAACATTGTAAAAGTGCCTCCAGTTCGTCTAACATTGCGACAGTGCCTCCAGTTCGTCTAACATTGTGACAGTGCCTCCAGTTCGTCTAACATTGTGACAGTGTCTCCAGTTCGTCTAACATTGTAACAGTGCCTCCAGTTCGTCTAACATTGCGACAGTGCCTCCAGTTCGTCTAACATTGTGACAGTGTCTGCAGTGTGTCCAATTTTATAACGTTTTCTCTAGTTCATTCGCCGTTACTCTAAGATTGCAATTGAACAGTTTTTTAGTTTATCCAGAATGCATTTCGTACCCTTCTGACTTGTCAATTCTTCTGACTTGTCAATTCTTCCGACTCTTGTCATTACTTTCAGCAACGTTCGATAACATGCCAACGACTGTCATATACCAACACAATAAACACAGACATGTATCAACAACTGCCTTGAATCTCCTCATTTGTTATGTCAATATCCTTTGTAGAATTTGATTTAGTGAAATGTGTAATATTACCATCTGTATGAAAATTCTCCTAAAGAAACAAAGCATACCCATTGGATGTGTACACGAAATGTAAACTAACATATTTCTCAACGAACAATAGTGGCCTTGCATTATTGAGCTGTAGTTAGCTGGCGCTGTGCATTAGTTGATTATTCTGTGAGACTGAAACTCATTATAGAGGACACGACTTGAGGGAAGCTAGACCAAGAGGTAGTCTAAGAAAAGGATGATTGAGTTAATGGGATGGGATGTTAGGATGAAAGTTTTCAATATAAAAAAAAGTGATTAAGAAATGTACCTGCTATTTATTTAAATGATCACATAGAATGAAAAGGATTATTCGCTACATCGTTCCTGTATCATTTTTTGACAGTTAAAGATTGCTTCTTGACAAACGTACATGTTTCATCATCGGTATCAGCGTGCGTGTCAATCCAGCTGTAAATTGTTAACTGACTTTCAGGAAAAGACGATCCAGTAAAGAGGAATATAACTGATCACCTCACTTCACAAGAAGCTGAGAAATAATACAGCTATCCCCAACATTTTATCCTCGATTGCAGTGTCTGTCATGGATCAACATTAACACTCACTTATAGGAAGTCACAATAAAGTCTGCTAACAGTAGAAACATTAAGGTGCAAAATGTCAACCAGGAAAGACACGACATATCACATTCTCAGGACCAACAAATTCAGCAGCATAATAAGATAGCTTTGGATACCAAGCACCATGCGCCGATCTGCCTGAATAAATGACAGTATCATGTATAGGATAGACGCTTTAGAGCTCTATTTAAAATTCCTGATACTATCACACCCTCTGCATATCTTATGCTTTAGAGAATGGCGGGATATACAAGGCCACCAGCTAAAGAGTCTTATATCCAGGGTATTAGACAAAATTGCTTAATTACATGATACAACAGTCTGTATTTTTTTTAAATGTTTTCTATGTGCTGCTACGATGGGCATAGACCATTCCAGAAGGATATAACTTGAATTTGAAACATCACAAAACGCATAAGGCACAGATATATCCCAATACAGGATAAGGCACAGATCTATCACAATACAGCATAAGGCACAGATCTTTCACAATACAGCATAAGGCACAGATATATCACAATACAGAATAAGGCACAGATCTATCACAATACAGCATAAGTCACAGATCTATCACAATACAGCATAAGGAACAGATCTGTCATAATACAGCATAAGCCACAGATCTATCCCGAGGGAAATCAATTGAAAAAATTGCATCACAACATTACAGAAGGCACAGGATACTCCCGGAAAAATTACTTGAGCTGGAAACATCCCAACACTATAGAAAGTTTAGATCTAGCTAGTACTTCGTCTTTTTCTTCTTATTATTATTCTTCTTCGTACGCTGTCAGCCGTCAACTTGAATTTGTTCGAAGAAAGCAGCTGTCATCCTAAGGCTGTCGACACTGCCATAGAGCTTGTCTAGTGTTGCCACTGGTGATGGCCACATGTGCTTTTTCTGGTCTTCGTACTTCGGGGAATTCTGCAGCAGATGTTCAGTGGTCATTGTCCCTGTGCCACACGACCATTCGTCAGTGCCACCTATCTTCAATTTATTGAATAGATGGTACCTCAGTCTGTTGTGGCCTGTGCGGAGTCTGAAGACCACGACCTGCTCTCTTCTGTTCAGTTGGTAGTAGGCATCATTTTTTGTGTAGCCAGTATGTTATGTTTCCCATTTGGCCATGTATCTAGCCCTAATAAACCTTTTGGACTCTTCGTATGTCACACTGATCTAGCTAGTACAACATCACTTTAACTGGAAACATCACATCACTACAGAAGGCATATATCCATTCCGGAGAAAACCACTTGAAATTTGAAATGTATCACACTACAGAAGACACTGATCATTCATGGACCGTAGAAAGTATAAGTTAGCAATTGTGTTCTCCAAGTACGGTACAGTAGCGCTAAACCAATCAATACTATTAATCGCCACTAAAAAAATGTCAAAAAAATATGTTGTCATACCTCGCTAATAAACAAAATGACTAAATTAGTTTCCTATACACAAACTCTGGCAAAACTTTCAAATCTTGAATGTAATCCACAAAACAAATGGCAAATCTGCACTTCAAAAAAATATATTTACTCCAAAAGAAGTATAGATGAGACATTAACTAGTCTGCTGTTTCTGATAACCTAGAAGGTCAAATGGGAATCATACTTAATAAAAACTAGTTTCATTAAATGTAATGAAACTATTTCTCCAAACTGGCTAAATTATACAAGAAGAAATTGTTTCCAAAAATGAGTAAATTACTTAAATAACATTTGACAAACAAAATTGGATTTGACGAAAATTGTCTCAAAACGAGCTTCATTTGCTCTCATAAAAAAAATGTTTTTAAAAATATGCACATGTTGACTTTACTCATATACACACACAATATGCTAATTTAGACGTCATTTAAATTTCTATAAAAGCTACCTAATTTATATATGACATAAATATTAACATAAATTAGCTGATTTAGACATACTGGCCATTAGGATTTAATTACACATTGCACAGAATAGTTGCAGTTTAACTGTGACTGTTGTTAGTTGAAACTAATCGTGCTGTTATCTTCTCTCTTCGCAATGTTCCTCTGCTATCAGATTATATTGGCCTTGCTTATATCTCAAGCTGCAACAAGAAGGTGGACCTAGGCCGATTGGCTGTAGTGCAGTATAAGGCATGTCAATACTTACTACCTTCAGGGTCGGGGATGAAGATTAACGTCAGGTCAAGAGAAATAGGCATGTTTGTCAGGGTCAGGCAAAAACTTTTCTGGTCAAGACCAACACCTCGGCTTCCTTGTAACCCTCCCTGGAAACGGGTTGTTTTCATGGCAGCCTGGTTAACGAGGTGATGAATCGACGTGATCCCAGTAGTAGTGAGTGACACGCAGAAGAAGCAAAGCATTGCACAGCCGCCTGGAAGACTTCGGTCCATCTTCATCAGCACGCTCGGGATGTGAGGAAAGCTATTGCAACCCGCCACTTAACGTCCTTTACAGGGCGCACAAAAAAGAGTAACCTACTCATTGTGGGCATTCGCAAACAACAACAACCTTTGGGGTCACACAGTCGAACCCCACCTCGTTGGTCAGGTTGCTGTAGCACTACCTGTTCGTAGGCTCACAACGTGGACGTGGTTATGTAACCCTGGTCAGTACTTTACACCTCCCAGTTTTGGTTTCATTAAGCTTTGTAGAACAAAATCAAGTCAGCATATTCACAATATCAAAGAGGATAACGAACGAAGCGTAGTTTCATGGCTCACAGCCCAATCCTGCCTGTGGTTGGAGTCACGAATAGGGATAATATAACGAAGCGTAGTTCCATGGCTCACAGCCATATCCTGCCTGTGGTCGGAGTCACGAATGGGGATAACATAACGAAGAGTAGTTTCACGGCTCACAGCCATATCCTGCCTGTGTTCGGAGTCACGTAAGAACAAAGTTGTATCCCTTTAGACAGTAAAGTAAAGTAAAGTAACCCATAGCATTACTGACGTAGGGGTGTGAGGTGTTAGCGATCTCACATATCAAAGGTTCGGCTATATTAGAGCGGTAGCCATCTCCTCTCCCTCGCCGCTTTTACTTCCCAGACTGAACAGGTACCCATTTAAGGCTGGGTTGACCCGGGAGGCATTGCGGTCTGAAAAAACATGTCCGCTTCAACTGGTGGAATGATCCCAGGACCACTCAGATGCGAAGCGACTGCGCTAACCACTGCGCTACGTGGCTCCCAGTAAGCCCATTTTAAAATGCGTGCTGAAATGGGATTCACTAGAACATAAGCTCGCAAAGGATTGTACAACGCACTCCGCCGTATCAGACACACCCATCCCCCATCCACCCCCCCCCCCCCATCCCTTCTCAACAGAAAAAAAAAAAGCTTAACATGTTTCAGAAAATTCAACAGGAATATCTTAGCGCAAACCTTAAGAGCACAGGCTGAATGTAGAGTCGACATCCTTAAGAATCATCTAGAAACGTGAAGCTAAATCATTTACATTATTTATTTGGCGCCAGAGCTAATGTAAACATCGATCGCACGTGTGGAAGCCCTGGAGTCGATTAGTACGTGGCTAGCACATACAGTTGTCTTGTTCTCACTATTCCTTCCAGTAGCAATTGGGCCAATTCTCTGTCTGAGTTTGCAATAGCCAACGAGATATATATACATACACGAGGGTCGTTCAAATCAAATCGGGACTTTTTGTTCTCGTTCAACCTAAATATGTTATAGCGTTCTGGAACTACTATAATTAGTTAGGGCACTTGTGTCCAATTACTGCTAGGTGTCATAAGTCAGGCACGTGACATATATATATACAAATGGCGGACAACATTGTTATGCATGCATGGAACAGTGTGTTGTGATGAAATTTCTTGGGAATGAAAGCGTGAAACTTTCGGAAATTTACATAAGACTGCAATCACAATACGGTGATGAAATACAATCGCAGTAAGATATTTGAAACGTGTAAACCTTCTAGAGAAGGTCGTACATCCGTGAGTGATGATCGCGTCATGCTTCTGCAAGATAACGCTTCTTCTTCTTCTTCGTACGCAGTCAGACAGTAACCATAATTTTTTTCGAAAAAAGCGGCGGTCATCCTGAGGCTGTTGCCACTGCCATAGAGCTTGTCTTGCAGTTCCACTGGTGATGGCCACATCTGCTCTCTCTGATCCTCGTATGTCGGGCAGTTCTGCAGCAGATGTTCAGCGGTCATTTTACCGGTACCGCATGGGCATTCGTTGGTACCACCTATCTTCAATTTGTTGAATAGGTGGTACCTTAGTCTATTGTGGCCAGTACGAAGTCTGCAGACAACGACCTGCTCTCTTCGGTTCAACTGGTAATAGGCATCGTTTTTGGTGTAACCAGTATGTTCGGTTTCCCATTTGGTCAGATAACGCTTGACCTCATACAGTTCACCGCACTATGTACCATCTGCAGCAACTCGGCTGGGAGGTATTGTCACGTCCACCTTACAGCCCAGACCTCGATTCGAGCGATTTCACTTGTTTAGACACTGATGACGAAGTGAAACAGTATCTCCTGGATTGGTTCAGACATACTGGCAAGTCTTTCTGGGCTGAAGTTTTTCAAGCATTACTTAAATTCTGGGAAAAGTGCATAAACGTTACATAAGATTATAAATAAATTGCATTTTGATTACTTGAAAAAAAAATGTTATTACAATAATTAGTTCCGGTTTGACTTGAATGCCCCTCGAATAAATAGAGGTAGATGTGTGTGTGTTTGTGTGTGTGTGTGAGAGAGAGAGAGAGAGAGAGAGAGAGAGAGAGGGAGAGAGAGAGACACACACACATTATCACATACATTATGTCACAAGTGTTACTTATCAATTACTATAACCACTATCATCGATACGTTGATTTTAAATCTTCTTTTTTGCTTTGTCTCTAATTTTCGCCCTATATCCTAGTTCCAATTGATTTTGTCCATTTGTGCAGTGTATTTCAACCATGGTATTCTCTAAACATATCAGAAATGCGATTTGTTTTCTATTGTGTGTAATGGGCTTCTTTGAGGCTATTAACATTATTCTTCCATCATATTCATGGCATTCCTAACATTCTTCTGTTCATCCTCGTGCATTTGAATTAGAATTATGTTTTGTTAATGTTTGTTAGGATGATTGTTTATGCTTCCTCTTGATATGTCAGGAATGGTTCTGTATAACACGTACGAATATTATCATTAGCACTTACCTTGACGTTTTATTGCACGTAAAACCTTTGATTATCTGGACAGCTCTATTTGCTTGGCTCTTTCTGTTCTGCGTTTTGGAATGTTATCCAAGTTGATGTTTCAAACAATGTATTTAAAAATGTAAACTTGTGATTTGATCCAAGATACTTTGATGATCCATTTGTTGATATTGTTTACAGATGACTAACATGTACAAGCGTTTATTTGAATTTCTGTTGATCTGACGTAACTTTTGATGGGGAAGCCATCATTGCCGTACTTATTGATATTGATGAGGTACTTGAAGTACTGATAGACTAGAGAAGAAGATTGTAGTCCAGGAGATAAAGAGATGCAGGCTGTTTATCCTTTCAGTAGGCAACCGATCCTCCTGTGCGCTTTAAACAGAGCCTAGCATCTAACCAAGTCCAATGCTCTCGTGAGATCCATGAAGCCGATATACAACGGTTCCTTTTGTTTACTGCATTGTTATTGCAATTGTCGTAATAACAATATCATATCTGTGGTTGGCCTATTCCAACAAAAGCCGCACTGTGTCTTTGGGTAACCATGGCCTCCTATGACCTAGAGTCAGCCCAGAACAGTTCTGGCACGTATCTTTCCAACGGTACACAGAAGCGAAATTCCACTGTAGATGTTGTAGTCCCTCCGGTCCTCCAATTTGTTGTACAAGGTTACAATGCTCGAATCTTTGAAATCATGCGGGACCTATCCTTCATGCCAGCATAAATTTATCAACTGGTGGATTTATGAGACAAGAATATCATGTGCACTCCTTTTGACCTCAATTGGTATTCCATCCGTTTCGGAAGTCTTGCCACAAGGAAGGATGGCAACAGCACAGTTAACTTATGCCATGGTTGACAGCGAGCCTAGGTGGTCAAAACTCGGCTGGACCTCGATGGCATTGAAGGCATCTTCAATTAGCTCTGGCTCGCTTAAATAGAGTTCATGTTAGTGTTGGACCCATCTATTTAACTGCTTTCTCTTATCAGTGATAATATACCCAGATGCATAATTTAGCGGCGCAGTCTTTTACACTGTTGGACCGAGATCATTTGTTTTATCCATCAGACATGCCTCTGATGTTACCTTTATTGAAAGCATTTTGAGTATTTTCACATAACTGAATCCAATAGTCGTTTGCACATTGTCTAGCTGTCCGTTGCACTTCCTTTCTCGCTGCTTGTTTCAGTACATTGCAAGTGTTTCTTGTTGTTATGTCTTCGTTGTTATGTCTTAGGAGTGCTGCCTTTTTCCTGTCAATAAAATGCTGCAGTATTGGACTATTTGCCTCAAACCAGTCTTGATTCATGTGTTCTCTAGTGATACAAGCTGTTACAGCTGCTGCGAAGGTAGCGTCTTTAATTTCGTCCCAATTTTCACTTGCTGTACAGTATCTTGATGCATCAGAGAGAGAATTTGCAAACTGCTGTTGAAACTTGAAACACTTTTCTGGATTTTTTGGGTTGCATAAGTTCATCCTCAATAAAGGTTTGTATTTTGCTGTGAAGAGCCGGTTAGGTCTTCGCCTGGCACTGACAACGGCCAACGTGTGGTCAGTATCACTCGGGTAGCTACGTGTTAGTTGTATTCAGATGTTTCCTCTTGGTGATATTAAAGTTCAGCTGGTGTCAATAGTCGAATCTTGGTTGTTTCCATGATAGCTTAATGCGGTATTTTTTAAAATAAAGTTGTGTGGTACAGAGATCGTTTGTGGTGCGGATTTCCAGCAGCCCGATCACAACAGAGTATTACAAGACAGTCTCATTTTGGAATAGCATTCATTGCAATTTCTAACTCTACATAGACGGAATCTTTCGCTGATGTCAGCGTGGTATCATAGTCAACGATAAGTATAATGAATCCACATAAAGTAGACAACCTCATAAATACAATTCTTTCATATCCTTCAACTGGACTTCAAATAGCACAGAACAGTGAGTTATTCCCTGCAAAACCTAGTCCATGTTGTATGTGTTCTTCACTTCCTCTGTCCTTCAAAAAAAGGTATAATTTGTGACCCTAAGTAACCCGTCTCGGGAAATGTGTCTTCCTAGGCCAGCAGTATCTAGGCCAGCACTATCTAAACCAATTGAGATCGGCGTCAATAACAGTCGTTTTTCTCACGTCTCCGATTTCTATGAAGTCCTGGGCATATGCCGGTCAAATTGTCCTGACATTCCACTAATGTCTCGAGGTTAGTGGCATTTCCCGCACACATAGTCCCGACATTCCACCACTATATATGAGGCCAGTGGAATGTCCCGGGCACATAGTTCTGGCAGTCCAGGTTTCAGGCGGAAGCCTACATTAAAGAACATTTTTTTTTATGGGTATTGTCTGGTACATCTGATTTACTGACAGTGGTTTGGACTTTGTGCTAGCTCTAAGTCCTATTGAAGCAGACAGGATGTGGCGGATGAACACATTATTGAGTGAAGACTGCCTAGATTGAGGCGGAGGTTATGTGATCGGTGACATCCGAAAGTGGGTCTCTCCATCGAAAACAACCTGAGGCTCCCATGTCTACGCCAATCGACATGGGCTTATAACCCGTAAACTGCCGTTTCCGATTTTGATTCTGGGACTTGTTATCGAGTTGCACCTGTCCATAGCACAACGCCCGGTCTGTAATATAGAGACCGTGTAATGCTTTTGCGTCATGGTCCCTCTCTCTGTCTGCATTATTTGCTCCAAGGGAAAAGGGGTGACACCTATACATTTGTAACAAGGCAAGCTGCACAAGCTGCCGATGAGCAGAGCAATGCTCTATCTATTCACCTGTCAGGTATTCCCTCCTAGACCAGTCGCCAACCAAGACTAAAGGCCTGGTTTGCCCTTTCGAATCACTCCGCTAAGGCTGCATTACCTCACAGTAGGAAAAGACATTATATACTCTCAAGCGCTACTCTGGATATTGTGAATTGAAAGGTTTAATAGACGCTGGCCTACTTTCAGAGCTACCAGAAAACAGGTTGTATCAACCACCAATGCATTATAGCTCAGACATATATGACAGAACCTGACAAGATATCCCAGTATTTTATCTGCAAAGGCGTCAAATAGTTTGATTCTTCTTCTACATGAGCTGCCTTCCTAAGGTTACGAGCCCCCTTCTGCACGCAACTAATGGTTTTAAGGCACCAATGGCTCCCCCTTCGTCCCGTCTTCATTTAGTGAAAACAATTCTGCTGCGCGAAGGCCAGGAGATGAACTTTGTTATCTGAGACTGAGACGCACGCCATGTGAGCATATAGTTGGTATTGAGAGCAACATTGATGACACTATTTAGAACCAGCATACGAATATGCAAACTATATATAATATGTTGTGTACTCAAACTGATTATAACTGGACAGGTACCTTCATCATCATCATCATGTGCAGTCTCCGCAACTGAGGTTGATGCTAATGATTTTCACTTCAGGTTCACTACAGAGTTTTCATATACCAGTGACAGTTCATAAGTTACATAAATACGATGCACACATCAACAAATCATCTCCACCATAAACATAGACCATAACAAGCAGACATTGCTTGTGACATACTTTATAATAGCGTTGTAATGAACCAGATAATTTTTTTTAAATATTTATACTTTAATGTAATTTCACATATCAGAATGCATTAAATTGTAGTATAAGCAGGATAAACCAGTCACCACAACAGTGTGGCATAAGTGAAAGATAATAGAGCCAGAATAGTGGTCAAATTTGTAACAAATGTGAACTGATAAATAAAATAAGTGCAGGATGGGTTGAAAATGTATCCGACCTTCAGACCGGAAAAATAGAATTCCTCACTTGTACGAACCCCCATCAAAGTACATTTCTAGCAACTCCACACACTTCTCCCAGCTGTCCCGTCATTGTTAGAAGCCTTTCAGGAAGGATTATTTGGGACTCGCGTACATCTGGGTCGTCGCATTCTGCATTGTCTTCTCGCTACTCAAATAGAGTCCGTTTCAGAGGAATTTTCAGCTTGGTGAACAGTCAGGAATCGCAAGGAACCATGTCCGGAGGATAGACAGCCTGTCGAACCTGAGGAATGAGCGAGTGCGTTGTCATGATGGAGCTGCCACGTTCCCATTCTCCACAGGTCCTGTCGTTTGCGTCGAACATCATCACGTCGAACATCATCACGTCGAACCTCATCACGTAGAACATCACGTTGAACATCATCACGTCGAACATCATCACGTCGAACATCATCACGTTGAACATCTTTACGTCGAACATCATCACGTCGAACCTCATCACGTCGAAGATCATCACGTCGAAGATCATCACGTCGAACATCATCACGTCGAAGATCATCACGTCGAAGATCATCACGTCGAAAATCATCACGTCAAACATTATCACCTCGAACATTGTCATGAAGGCGACGGATGACTTCTAGGTAGTACTCTCTAGTAAAGGTTTTTACTTTGTGACGCGTACTCGTACGCACAACCACACGAAAGTCAAAGAAAACTGTCAACATAATTTTGACATTGCTGTGCACCTGCTTAGATTTTTTTCGGCGGCCGAGATGATGAATTTATTGTAACACTGTGGCCATTGCATCTTGGTTTCCGGGTATTACTAAAAGCCTGTTGAATTTTCCCCGTGGTTTCCACTGGGGTATAGCCTAGGTTTTGGCGAAACGTGATACTCTACCGCTGCTCAACTCATTTTGTCATTTCGTGATAAATGAAAAACTGTCAGGTGCTCACATCCCTCAATATTGAAGTAGTGACTACCAGCGACTGATGCATTCTGTGGACGGGTACAACATTCATACTAGATCACAAAGGTCCCCTATACCTCCGTGCCGAAGGAGCACATCCATGCTTGATTTGTTCCCTAGAAAAAAAAATAAGGTTCGATATTTTTTTAACACACCTCTTAGATGAATGTGTTCTGTCATGTCCTAGATGGGACGTCTTCTCCCATATGCTCCTGATCATATTTCATCGGTGCTGTTTTTATTGTATTCAGTTCTTGGTTAAGAATTGCATTGGTACAAGCGCTGGTCCGAGTCTGTTTGTAATCATATTTCGTACATTATGTTTGAATGATCTCAATTCCTGAAAAGACTTGTATTGTCCGAAATGCATGTCGTCGTCTGTTGCTGCTCACCTGCAAAACTGCATTGTAACCATTTGTATCTACAGTCACAATCTACACACACTACAGCCAACCATAATACAGATCAGCAAACTGTCATTGATACAACATAACACTGCATCAAATGGAAAGAGACATTAATGAAGTACAGTAAATGAGGGAAGGATTGCGACAAGAATGCACGTAGGGTATTTTTGGAAGACGGTACAATACAGAACAAAACAACAAAGGCGGCGCAACTATCCGTTCGATAACGATGCAACACAATTCACCCAATTAAAACAAGACGTGAAAACTGCTTAACAAAATATATTTTAAAATAAAGCTCTCACCGCCCTGTCGGATAATCGAATTCAGAGACTGTATCGGGCCATAAGGTGACGTCATAACCATTAGACAACTTCAGTTGGGCGGAAAATGCAGCTCTCCAACACAATACACAGCACCAGAAACCACTGTTCTATAGTGGTTGTTATTTCATAGAGACAGGGGGAAGGGGTGAAGTAAGGTGAACGGCGTGGACTAAAGCAACCGTGAACGCTACGGCCTGTAAACATCAACAAGCCGTTATGAGTTGTAGTTGATGAATTTTTGATAAATGCCATGGATTGTGTCCATTCCTACACCACGTGATCAGCCGGGTGGTTCTCAGCTATACGAGTTGGCACGTTACTAGCCCATGTTAAGCTATTCCTTTGTGGCGTCATCTATTGTTCTAGCATGGCCACCAGGATCCTGACATTGATCAGGGTAACATTGAATAAAGTTAACCAAATCCATACTCCAGTCTATGTCTTTCGTCAATCAGCTCACCAATACATTATTTAACATATTTTACGTTTTTCTCTTCTTTTCCTGGTCGCAAACATCCTTACATTCCTTTTCCTACAAAAGATAAAACAAGAGTAAGTAAGTGCGCAGCTTACAATCGTATATGGGATAACTGGAAATTGTAGTTGGTAGTTTCTACAGGTGTCATTAGGTGACAGCAACATCTTGTGATTCCTGTAGGTAGCAAGCGATACTTGGCGCATGCGCGAGTGTAGTTAAGTAGATACAATTTGGCGTTTCGCCCACCGAGTGTACAATCAAAGAAAATCCTACTGATCTGCTGAGTGGTTTTAAGTTTTGTTTGTTTGTTTTTTGTTTAATTTTTGTTGTGTTTTGTGTGTTGTTGTTTCATTGATTACGACAAGGCCTTCGACACGGTAAAACATCAAAATCTGTGGAGATTCATGAAGGAATTCATGATGGAAATGGAATTTCCTTTGCATATAGTCTATCTCATTGAAACATTATACCAAGATCAACAAGCCGCTATCCGAGTATCTGGGCAAACATCAGATTGGTTTGCAGTACAAAAGGGAGTCCCGCTTGGGTGTATCCTCTCATCTTATGTGTACAACATATATGCAAAATGTATAATGAGAAATGTTCGAGAAGACGAGAACATTGAAAGTTTCGACCCATTTACGATTGGCGGGTACGAGATTCAAGAGTTACGATACGCAGATGACACAGTGATACTATCAAGAAGTGCAGAAGGGCTAGAGCAGCTACTTTCAGCCGTTAATGGACATAGTTAAGATCAAAATCTGTTCCTAAACATAAATAAAACAAATATAATGATCACCGACAAAACACAATGTCAGCATAAATGTACAGTGGGTGATGAGGAAATAGATCAGGTCACACATTTTGAATATATGGGCTCCAGAATTGACAAAAATGGCGACTGCGCGAAAGAAATCATAAGAAGAAGACTAGCTATGGCAATGCAGAGATTGAACAGCCTGAAGAAATTATGGCAGAGCACCAAGAAAACGATAAAAGTAAGTCTTGAGAGCCTGTGTTTTTCCTGTGGCAGCTTATGGATGTGAATCATAGACGATTACCAGAACTTCTAGACAAAGAATCGAATCCTTACAGAAATGTTACAGAAAGATCTTCAAAATACCCTGGACAGAGAAAAAAACAAATGTAGACATTCGGCAAGAGTTGAGCATAGAGCAGAACTGGATTATCAATTCCATTTTGGCTAGAAAATGAAAATACTTTGGTCACATCAAGAGACACAACGGTCTCGAGAAAACGGTGATGGTAGGTATGGTGCCAAAGAAAAGAGGAAGGGGTAGACCAAAAGACGATGGCACCAAGATATCCAGGAATGCCAGGGTATGACTGTGGCGGAGACTGGAGTTTTGGCAAAAGAACGAGTTTCTTTCAGACAGACGGTGATGGGAGCGACGTTCTACAAATGACATGCTACATGATGATGATGGGGGGTGGGGGGGGGGGGTGCGGATTTAGGGGAATGGGGGTGGGGAGAGGAGTTAAAGAAACTTTCCGCGAAGGATATTCATATAAAAATACTGATTGTTTACGATGAGAAAGGTTTTTGACGAACTGCGGGGCATAACTGGGCCGATAACGTTTCTCAAGGACACTCAAAAACTGCAGATGAACCCCGACCTGGTCGTCCTATTAAGATAGCAACAGCAACATCTGTGCTGCGTATGGGAGTCATCATTGTGTAGCTTGTCCTTTGCAGAACGTCGCTCTCACAACAGCCGATCTGTAAGACTCTCGATCTCTGGCCAGAATGCCCGCCTCCGTCGCTCTCATCTTCAGGACCTCCGTGATGTCTTGTGTCCATCTGCTTATCGGTCTGCCTCTGCCCCGCCTTCCAGGAACCATACCCTCCGATATTGTTCTCTCTAGGCCATTATGGCGTTTGATGTGACCAAAATATTTCAGTTTTCTGGATAAGATGCTGTTTACCAACCAACGTTCGTCGATGGCAAGCTCTTTTAGTATATCTCCATTTTTGCATTTC
Organism: Ariolimax columbianus; assembly: GCA_036924085.1. Classification (NCBI taxonomy): domain Eukaryota; kingdom Metazoa; phylum Mollusca; class Gastropoda; order Stylommatophora; family Arionidae; genus Ariolimax; species Ariolimax columbianus. Next base: position 29,631,514 of record JAVGWX010000001.1, on the reverse strand, counting down.
GCCACCCATGGTATTTTGAGCACCCTCCTGTAGCATTTCAGTTCAAAACAGTCAATCCTGTTCTTAAGTGTATGTGTGGTGGTCCACGTTTCACATCCGTACGTTGCCACCGGGAAGATGCAAGTTCGTATGATTTTTATGTTCGTCATTGTATTAGAGTGTGGGAGAGTTGGTTTAAAACTGACAATTGAGTAACGATAGTGTGTAGAAGCTGCAATTGTGTGTTCATATAGATCAGACTACAGTATAAGGATTGATCCTGCAGTGGAGCGAGACGTTTCGTGAATGTCAAAAAGAGTAAACGAGAAGTGCAAATGTGACTAAGACAGCAAACCAAATTCTGGTGCACTAATAAAGTGATGGGATTCGTGTTTAAATATTGGTGGATATTATGTTGAGAAAGGCGGGGACGGCGTGGCCTAGTAGTTAAGGGGTACGGCTCACAACTGGAAGGTGCTGGGTTCGATCCCCATCACAGCACCAGCCGTTACCCCGGGGAAGCAAACCCTTAGAAAATGCAGGAGGAAGCAGGCCCTTATATAAAATGGATGCTGAAGTCAGATGCACTGGGCCGACAGGCGGAAAATAAAAACCACAGTACAACGCACACTGCCTTGTGGATTAGAGAAATAAGGCGAACGAAAAAAATTTTGAGAGAGTAAAGGAGCAATGTGAATGCAATAAGTCCGTATCCCATTTAGCTGTCTTTACAGGCACGTATAACCTATTTACTGATTTTATCTTGCAGCAATAAACTATTGTCAGCTACCATCACCATTCTTGAGCTAACCTTCTTAAACCAATAGGATAGAGACCGAGACGTTAGTTCTTTCAGGCCCAACATACTGACCAGGAGCTCGCGTCAGAGTCGGGCACAAAATACTGACCAGGTCGTCGCGTCAGAGTCAGGCACACAATACTGACAAGGAACTCGCGCCAGGGTCAGGCACAACATACTGACCAAGACCGTAACTCTCTTCCATGTAGAGTTCTCTGAAACAGTATATTTCATTCTGGCTTACAAAATGTGAATAGACGTGATACCGCTAGTAGACAACGTCACATATATGAAACAATGTATACCACAATAGGCTGGAGAACTCCAGTCCACCTTAATCAGAACATGCTGGATGTGATCAAATTTACTGCTGCTCGCAACCTAACACCCTTTTCAGGACGCACGAAACAGTAAACTTAGTGATCGTGGACATTCAACAACAGTGACAACAACAGCAACAACAACAACAGGAATAGCAACAACAACAACAGCAACAACAACCATAACAATAACATCAACACCAACAACAACAAACGTAACAAAACAGCAACAACAACCGGAAAAACAACAGCAACAACAACAACAGCAGCAACAACAACAATAATAGCAACAACAACAGCAATAACAACACAACAGCAATAGCAACAGGAACAGCAGCATCAAAAACAACAACATCAACAACAACAGCAACAACAACAACAGCAACAACAAACGTAACAACAACAGCAACAACAACAGCAATAACAACACAACAGCAACAACAACAACAGCAACAGCACTATCAACAACAACAACAGCAACAACAACAGCAGCAATAAAAACATCAGGAACAGCAACAACAGCAACAACAACCGTAACAACAACCGTAACAACAACAGCAACAACAACAACAAAAGAAGCAACAACAACATTAACAGCAACAACAACATCAATAACAATAACAGCAACAACACCATTAACAACGGCAGCAACAACAACAGCAGCAACAAAAACAACAGGAACAGCAACAACAGCAACAACAACCGTAACAACAACAGCAACAACAACAACAAAAGAAGCAACAACAGCAACAACAACATTAACAGCAACAACAACATCAATAGCAACAACAACAGCAACAACACCATCAACAACAACAGCAACAACAACAGCAACAACAACCGTAACAACAACAGCAACAACAACAAAAGAAGCAACAACAGCAACAACAACATTAACAGCAACAACAACATCAATAACAACAACTACAGCAACAACACCATCAACAACAACAGCAACAACAACAGCAACAACAAAAACAACAGGAACAGCAACAACAACAACAACACCATCAACAACAACCGTAACAACAACAACACCATCAACAACAATAGCAGGAACAACAACAGTAACAGCAACAACAACCTCAATAACAACAACAACAGCAACAACACCATCAATAACAACATCAACAACAGCAGCAACAACAACAGCAACAACACCATCAACAACAACAGCAACAACACCATCAACAACAACATCAACAACAGCAGAAACAACAACAGCAGCAACACCATCAACAACATCAACAACACCATCAACAAAAACATCAATAACAGCAGCAACAACAACATCAACAACAACATCAACAACATCAACAACAGCAGCAACAACAACATCAACAACAGCAGCATCAACAACATCAACAACAGCAGAAACAACAACAGCAGCAACACCATCAACAACATCAGCAACAACACCATCAACAACAACATCAACAACAGCAGAAACAACAACAGCAGCAACACCATCAACAACATCAACAACACCATCAACAAAAACATCAATAACAGCAGCAACAACAACATCAACAACAACATCAACAACATCAACAACAGCAGCAACAACAACATCAACAACAACATCAACAACATCAACATCAACAACAACAGCAACAACACCATCAACAACAACATCAACAACAGCAGCAACAACATCAACATCAACAACAGCAGCAACAACAACATCAACAACAACATCAACAACATCAACATCAACAACAACAGCAACAACACCATCAACAACAACATCAACAACAGCAGCAACAACATCAACATCAACAACAGCAGCAACAACAACATCAACAACATCAACATCAACAACAACAGCAACAACAATACCAATAGGAACATGACGACACCACTAATGTTGGCCTTCACACTATAAATCGTTGTAAACTCAACCGTCAAAAAGGGAGCTTATTTGCCAACTTGGTTGTTAGGTAGAATTCAAAGGACAATTGTTGAACAATACAAACAAATTTGGAACTTAGAAACGTCAAACAATTCTTGAAATGACAACTATCCTGGTAGTAGCACGATAGGATAAACAATGTATGATATTACCACTAATTAATAGGATAGACAATGTGTGATATTACGACTAATTGATAGGATAGACAATGTATGATATTACCACTAATTGATGGGATAGACAATGTGTGATATTAACACTCAAGCATGATGTAAATGACGCTTAAACAGGTTTGCGCATGTCAAGTAAAATATTCATCTATAAATCCATCTATATGGCCTGTCGCTCTGACTGTCCACGACCCCGGTTGATGACAGCGTTCTAAATGACCTACATTGCAGATGGAGTAAGGTCAATATGTCTCAACCATGTTTTGCGCGGACGGCGTCAGGGTCGAATCCACGAGGAGTGCAGCACCCTCCCCCCCCCCCCCTTTTTCCCGATATATACGCGTAGAGGTTGGCGAACCGAAAGGTCCGGAAAAAGGCAGGGCATGTAGTCGAATAAATGGAGGCGGCGCCGATGCAGTGTTAAGAAAATTGTCTCTAGTTGTGTCCGTTGTGAAACTTCGTGTTGGTGACCAGGTCTTGCTAGCACATCCAAAAATACGTCCCGCCCTGTAAGATCTTCAAGTTTAGGAGTGTGTATATCAAGCGGTTTGATTATAGATGTCAGCTCTACATGAGCGCACATTAGGGATTTGTTTAAACGTCCTGTGAGGGAGCCAGCTACAGTGGCCACCATGTTTTATTCAGAGTGAAAAGCAAACACGCCAAAGAGAAAATATGTGAATGCTCGTCAAGCTTTCTTCCATACTCTCTGCGTGTAACTGCGCTACATTCGTATGGGTCTGACCATTTTACTTATCAGCTCAGTTCTGTTCAAGTGCCATATTCGCATCGAATGTCGGCTGAAATTTATTTCCAGTGTACTCTTCTATCGTGCCGTAATGGTGCAATCTGACAAGCTTTTTCCAGCCCATCTCCTGATGTTATCCACCAACTTAAAACGTTGTCTGCCTCTTGAACGACATCATTCCACCCTACCCTCTTGTGTGGTCTTCAACAAGAAGGTATGTCTTGTTTTATGACCAAAATAACATAACTGTCTAACCCTAATTTCGTTCATTAATTCTCTTTTTTAACTACTTGATCAATACCTCCATATTTGTTTTATTCTTTTTCCAAAACTCAATCTTCTATATACCCACATTTCGAAGGTTTCAATACTCGTTTTCAACTTGTTATTCAAAGTCCATGTTTCTGAACAATAAAGTATTGACGAGCATACATAGCACCTGCCAATTCTCATTTTCAATTTACGATTTATCTCTCTGAAAGTAATTATGTGTCGCATGTTTATGAATACCATCTTGGCAATACATATTCTCTTTCTGAGTTCTTTCTCATGGCTGTCTTCTTCTGTTATTATATGCCCTAGATAGGAGAAACTGTACTTGTTCCAGTAGTTGTTCTTTTGTTGTTATCTCCTTACATGGTTTCTTGTCACTTTTCCCCAAGTATGACAATCTTTGTTTTCTTTATGGTTTTTTGTTGCTGTTTTGTTTTCGTTTGCCTTATTTTTCTATTCCTAAAGGCGGTGTGCGTAGAACTATGGTTTTTATTTTGCGAGTGTATCCGACTTCAACATGCAATTTATGTAAGGGTCTGCTTCCTGCTGCATTATCTAAAGGTTTAATTCCCCTGGGTAACGGCTGGTGCTGTGATGGGGATCGAACCAAGCATTTTTGGGTTGTGGACCGTGTCACTTAACCACTAGCACACGCCGGTCCCTTTTCTTCATGTTTATGTCTAACCGAATCTCTTGGCTTATTTTGTATATTGCTGACACAAGCTCCTGTAACTTGCTCATTTGTTGCCATCAAAACTGTATGATCCGCATATCTAGGGCTATACATTGCTAATTCTCCAATGACAAGCCCCGGCATCCCCTCTATCTGTTTGAATATTTGTTCTGCTTAGATATAACGAAGAAAGTACACATCCCTGTCTCACTCCACTTTTTACATTGACACTTGAAGAACATAGCGTTCCTGATTTTACTGTAGCAATTTCACTTATACACGTCTCTTATTATATCAATAGCTTGCACCAAATACTCAGGTCGTCAGATGCATTCGTCGGTGGGATCAGTAGAGATTAGCTCGAGAGTTAACTTGACTGAGCCTTGAGGCCTGCAGTAGTGCTAGTGTTGTTGAAAGCTACTCGTCCTGAGTAATTCTGGACGGTACTATTGTCATTGGTTTGCTGTGCCTCTTCAGTACCCCGAGGCGTACTTGAGAAGGCGGACTAGGGGCATCATATATGTAGTGCAATACAAGACGTCTCATTAAGATCACATCAATGGGGATTCCAGTGTCGATATTCTCATTGTTGGCCAATTTGCTGTTACACAACCCTTTTCCAGTAGTACGAACCTGGTCATGATGTAGAGTATGTTTTAAATGACCCTTATTGCTCTGGCCCTTATTATTCCTATGGTCGACCTTTTTCTCTATTTTCACTCAGTCCAGTTTTTCTGACAGCGCTAGACATTTGGTATTAAAACTAATATTATGTTTCCTGTACTCGGTGTTTAGTTAATTGTAGCAGCAATACCATCACAAAACTATGGATAGATAGATAGACAGACAGAGAGACAGACAGACAGACAGACGGACGGACGGAATGATGGATGGATATATATATATATGGATAGACGGATGAATGGACCCACGGACGGACGGATAGATAGATAGATAGACAGACAGACAGACAGACAGACATACAGCCAGATAGATAGATAGATAGATAGATAGATAGATAGATAGATAGATAGATAGATAGATAGATAGATAGATAGATAGATAGATAGATAGATAGATGTGTTGTCTGTACTGCCATACAATAGCATTGGTTGCCTGTGTGTGTAATAACCTCCATTACCATCAATGATTAAATTCCCCCTGTGCCAGTAAAGGTCAAAGGTTCAAACGATCGGCGAAGGCGCCTGATCAAATATTCAAGCGAGGGTTATTACTTACTTACATACTTATCCAGCTACTTGCCCAGTTGAGCGACGTAGGAAGCTTACGTCTTCTCTCTTGGGCCAACTGTGTTGCGTCGGTTGCTATAAGCCCGTGTTGTTAAAGTATTTATATTAGGACATCTATCCATCCCCGATGCCGACCACCTCGTACAATGTAGCCAGACGTTGTGCTGTAAGCATGCAGTGGTAGTTGATCAGGTTGATTTCTCATGCGATGACCGAACCATCGTATTTAGCAGAAGGGCTGGTTCTGACTGTAACTATAATATCCTAATTTCTCAATGTATCTCTCCTGATAACACAAATGGCGCTTATTACAGCTTTCATTTCAAGGGTCAAATATGTTCCTTTCGTGTCTTGGACAAGTATCACGTTTTACGTTAGTTTAATCGATTTGAAACAAATGTACCGTTTATAAGTATTTGCTTTGTTGCCAAGCTGATTTTCCGGTGCTAAACAGAGATGACAGTTGACAAATCACAGCAGAGACTTTGTGACATCTTGTTTAAATCGTCCATCTCCTGCAAAGAATGTTTTCCAGACATTTGAATTATGAGCCTGCTTAAGTTTGATATTGTTGGCACTTTTGTTTAGTAGACCGAATGTTCTGCTAATCCTCATTTGATATCTATCACAGACTGTTCCAAGTGTATTCAAATAATTTTGTAGAATATCTTCATCCAAGAACATTAGACTGTAGACGTCCACAGAGGGTAGTCCATATAATAAGTTAAGATCTAAATCTGATGTTGTAATGTGCAGGCTTCTGTTGTTACTTTCCCTGTGTAAATGCTCAACAGTCATGAAATCATCCATCTTTGTCGCACTTCTGTGGTTATTTTAAAAGCGTTTGTGATTCCATGAATTGCTCTTACTACATGCGTATTTATATGATACGGCACTCTAACATTATACAATATTTGTTGTCTTCCTCTGTCATTTAATATTGCCCAGAGTTGATTTATATCAACTCTATTGATTTCTTATCTTCTGATTAATAAATGCTTATCATATAATATTGTTCTATTCCCTTAATTGCCTCAATGTGACAGATTTGTGTCAGCCAAAACACAACTACAAGAAAATCTGTAATTGTAACAGACTCCAGGAGTGTACTTCAATACATCTCAGATGGACTAAAGAGGGGACTCAGTGGTCTCAAGGCCTCAGGTACCGGAGGGCGCGTGTTCGAATCATGGTAGAGAGTGAGATTTTTTCACGTGGATCTTATGGTAACAATTCCCCTGATCGCTGTAGAGCACGTTAAAATGAATTGCCTGGCAGTTGGACATCGAAAATAGTAGGCTTAACAGCCACTGCCCAGACAAAATTAAAAATCTACCCAAGTTATTTGTACTTTCCCCATGGTGGTTTGTTAAGAGCAGTTACAGAATGTGCCTAACTGGCTGCGGGTCTACTTAACTCTGGTTTTGAGTTTATTAAAATGGACTCGCACATCGGTAAAAACTATCCTCCAAGAAACTGGTTGTAGTCAGAGTATGTAGAGTCTTCTAAACCAGTATTAACATGTTAAGTTAAATTAAGTATCTCAAGCCCCAAACAAAATAGATGCTCAAACGAAATCAAACATAACATCTGGTTACTGTCCAACTAAAAAAAAACAGATGTAGTCAAACAGTGGATTCCGGTCCATTATGGGGTCCTTGTAAACGAGAAGACAGATGAGCTCGCAAAAAGCGGAAGTGGTGGCCGCAGATGGGAAACCGAACATACTACACAAAAAACGATGCCTATTACCAGTTCAACAGAAGAGAGCAGGTCGTGGTCTTCAGACTTCGCACTGGCCACAATAGACTGAGGTACCACCTATTCAACAAATTGAAGATAGGTGGCACTGACGAATGCCCGTGTGGAACCGCGAAAATGACCGCTGAGCATTTGCTGCAAAACTGCCCGACATACGAGGATCAGAGAGAGCAGATGTGGCCATCACCAGTGGCAACACTAGACAAGCTCTATGACAGTGTCGACAGCCTCAGGATGACCGCTGCTTTTTCGAAAAAATAATGGTTGCTGTCTGACTGCGTACGATGAAGAAGAAGAAGAAGAAGATTGCCATCTACAGAGCTAAAAATAAGAAAAGACACTCATCAAACAATTCATGAGGACGGAATGGAGAGACCAACAAATAAAATGCAATCCAGAAAATGACCGCATAGACAAACTTGACAGAGATAGACAGAAAAAGGATCTTAGACCTAATACGGGGCATTGCAGACTCAAGGTCCACCTCCATGGAATGAGTCTTAGAGAAACTGCCACGTGCGATTGCGAAGCCTCCAAGCAAACACCAGTCCTAAGGGACAGTTCCACTTAAGCAGATCAATTAGTACTACTTTAGCTTGTTGGTACACTTCTTTCCTTCTATGCCTGTGTATGATTCTGTCTAGTTACTTCAGTAACATCTTCCCACCAGCTTGAATTGTTTCAGCTGCTAATACCATTCATACCCCGTTGACTTATTTCTAGATCTGCTCTTGTTAGTTATTCCTGTCTCTGAAATCAATATATTAGGTTCCATATGATCCTTCGGCAAATATTGATAGTTCCTTTGGTGCCTGTTGAATTAAAATCGTCTTAAAAGTACTCTTTCCATCACTGTCGCTACAGGCTCGTTGACGATTTGCCACTAATGATTGACGTATGATTGAATCGCTCATCACTTAACCTCATTGCTTTGAGAACTTTATAAAAATCTGTTGAACTGTTTTTGCATTTGGATCGTATATGTTATCCACGTGTGTTTTTTATCATGCATTTTCTCGTGTGTTTTTGTTTGTTTGTTTAATATTTCGATTTGCTGTTTGACAAATAGTATAATCATCGTGCGTCTTGAACGCTAGTTATGTTTTGAATAATTTCTTTTTAATCTGCATCGATTCTTTCATTTCAACATTCAGCATGCTGCTTGTTTGCTTTCTTCATTATGTCTTACATTTTTGGTTCCACATTTCGTCTTGAGTTTATCCGTCATGGTTATTCTAAAGATGGTTTATTCTTCATTTATGTCTTCCGTTTATCGACTCAATAATATCTCAACAATCTTTGTCATTTCAGGACATTTTTCATTTCTTTTATCTTCCGCTTTTATTGTTGTTCATTTGTGACGATTATTGACGTTTATTGTTTCTGACTGTCACTGCGACAATGTTTTCGCCATTACTAATGGCAAGTGATCAGTATCTAGACAGATAATAAGGATTGCTCTTGAATCTGTTATTATTGTTGTCTCTTCATTGCGTAATAAATGGTATCATATAATGGATATGACTTTTCCGATGTTGGAGAACTGTGTTATAATTATACCATTCTCAGTAAATACATTTTTAAGGAATTTCTTCCCTATTGTTTTCCTCTATAGACATGTCACTGAATATAACTAAGTTGAATTCCTGGGGTGATCGTTGCTCCTGTACTTCCATTACTCACGCCTCTCATGATGAGATCAACTTTCACGTGAATCCTATTAATAGCATCTGGAAGTCACTGGAAGTAATCTTGCATGTATTTCTGATTGCTGCTGTCATTACACGAGCCGAAGATCTGAATCACTGTTGTTATTTTTCCACTATTGTAGGCGTATTAGTCGTATGTATTCAGATTGAACAATAAGCTTTGCTTTCTCGGAATTTACAAGAAATCCTACAACACTTTTGGCAGCCTTTTTAAGTCGAAAATGTATTATATATATATATATATATATATATATATATATATATCGTGGATGCAAACCGACATATACTCGTGTATGTGTGTGTGTTTTTGCCTTTTGTTTACTTGTTTGTTTTCTCTCTTTCTCATATATTCATATTTCATTTGACTAGCAGGAGTTGTTTCGCATAGTCTCTCACTTGTATATTGAGCGCTGCAATACCAAAGTTGACTTACTTGACAAACTCAAAGTTTGGTTACTGTTTACTAGCAATGATAACACTAACACCGCCAACGGTGTACTTGCCTTCACCGGCACTAATGTCTGGCCATTATCTGACCACTTTCAGCATGTTTCTTTAAGTGTAAGGGTCTCGCGGAGTCCAAGGATGTCATACTTGAAATGTCTGAGATGAGTCATGAGGAGGGTCTGGCTGTGTGGACCAAACCCGCTTTGCAGATTGTATTGGAGGACTCAACATTTGGTAGTATCGTAGTTATCATATTCGTACTCGTGTGTCTCTTGATGCCACCGGCCCGTCTTTTGGACGCGCAGTTGGATATTTGTAGTAGGCTTGAGGGTGGTGACTTGTGTACGACTTACTAAGCCTGGAAAAAGTGCAGCTCGAGAGTATCCATCCTTGAGGCTTTCTCCTGTACTATCCCGCCCAGAAATGTTACTTTTGAAAACTAGAATTGGATTCTCTTTTCTGTCACCTGGAACAACTGATGCGCGTTCTCAATAGCTGCATCAATACTGCCAAAATACCAAAATAAACAGCAGGAAATTGCTTCAGTATAAGCAAACAGAAACTTCTTGCAACTAGAAACATGCTCGAGATCAGAGGTATGCTAGATATAATCCTCATCTGTGAATTAATCAATAAGATGAGAGGTGTGCTAGATAGAATCCTCATCTGTGAATTAAATAATAAGATCAGAGGTGTGCTAGATAGAATCCTCTCCTGGGAATTAAATAATACGATCAGAGGTGTGCTAGATAGAATCCTCTCCTGGGAATTAAATAATACGATCAGAGGTGTGCTAGATAGAATCCTCTCCTGTGAATTAAATAATAAGCTCTGAGGTGTGCTAGATAGCATCCTCATCTGTGAATTAAATAATACGATCAGAGGTGTGCTAGATAGAATCCTCATCGGTGAATTAAATAATAAGATTAGAGGTGTACTAGATAGAATCCTCGTCTGTGAATTAAACAATAACATCAGACAAAGGCTCAAAGAAGATTATGGGTACTGCAGTTTACAACGTCTGAGAAAGGCTTCGGAGACCAGAAATAGTAACAATTGCAGGAAAACACTACACCAAAAAAGAGCTTCTTGACAGCACTGAAGAAAGAAGATGGTTCAAGTCGGTTGATATAGAGCACATCAAAGATGAATACACAAAGTTCTACGTGGGCTTTTTCACATCAAAAACAGTAGTGACCAACAAACCACTAAATATGGACTCTTAGTCACTTCATGATATAGGTAACGACGTGGTCCTGCGCGCAATCCAACACCGAAAGTCAGGCATATCACCTGAACTGGGCGGAATCACTGCAGAAATGCTCCTGGCTGGCGGAAATACATTTTGCTGGCAAGTGTCCATATTTTTCGACATCTACATTATTACAAGACAAATTCCAGACCAGTGGAAGTGCTCCAACCAAGACATACCTGATCCATAAAAAAAAGGTAACAGAGAAATATAATATCCTGTACTTACAAGTCGTTAGAAAATCATGTATGTGCAACAGCGTCTGGACAGAAATACATTCACCGGTAAGGCCCATAAAGACGGATATGAATTTTATTAAACTAGAAATTCTGAATTAGAAAACTATACTGGTAGCTGTAAAAAACTATAGAAATAAAAATGGAGCATGGCTTTCCGATCAACTGGAAAAATACTTCCATCACATCTTAAAAGTTATATGCTATAGGATAATTTCGCTCTGATGACATAATTGTCTCTAAACTCTCCCGACAGGACCTCATCAATGAGAATAAATACAGCCTTGTAATTGTTTTTTATAGACATAATTCTGTACAAATGTATATATGTATATTGGAACCCCATGTATTACTGCTGATACCGGAATATTATTTCTTAAGGATGATTGAACTTTTCATCCACGCAGGGCATAAGGATACTAGGCTAGTCTCTTTACATGAAGCACTTAAGTGAATAATTGCAGTAGCGGTTTCAATGGGAAAAAACAATTGCTCTAAATTATGTTTACAAGCGCCATGGACAACCTTCTTGAGTTGTCTTCTATGGCATGATTGTAAAGATGTAGTAAATGTTTACCTTCAATCAAAGTTATCACTAGTTTGTTGTTGCATGGTAGTTTCATTTATTTTAGATACATTGCTTGACAGCCATACAGTTTTCTTATCAAGGTCCATATTGCAGATTAATCGTAGTTTATGTTAACATAGTCCATTGTTTCAAATGCCAGATTTCTACGTTGTTGACTATATTGATGTTAAACTAACAACATTCATCGTATTGACACACTAACGGCGCTCTTCATAAACACATCAAACGCTTTTCACAACTTCGACAAAACACAAGCTACAAGACAAAGACAGTAAGAGTAAAAGTGGCAGGAAAATCACCACAAAAAACAACAGATGAAAAATACCACCAGCTGTTCAGAAAAGATCAGTGTATCCCAATTCGTGTCTGACCTGTCTACAACAGAATGAAACACCACATGTACACGAGACACCACCTGTACACGAGACACCATTTGTACAAGAGAAACCACCTGTACACGAGACACCATTTGTACAAGAGAAACCACCTGTACACGAGACACCTCCTGTACACCAAATTCAACATATGTACAGCGATCCCATGTTATAGCGGCCTGGAAAACATGATAGCAGCACATGCACTTCAGGACTGCTGTAAGCAACATAGCTGAGGAAAAGATTGTGGCTCACACTGTCTCCATTCCAGGATTGACTAGAGCGGTGTTAAGACCCCGAGAATGACATCAGACTTTATTGTAGACTCCGGAGTCTCAATTCAAATCAGCTAACATCGAAGAAAACGCTTGTCTAGTAGGAACAACTATTTGTTAACAATAGTGACATTTACACATACGTAAACGGGGTCAGTTACAGATAAATGAGTCATTACGAAGGGGGAAAAACGAGGCTCTTTGTCATAATGTCTATTGACCCACATTCTAATTCAAAGGCATATCAGTAAATAGATCGCAAATTGCTATTTACGAAAAAGAACTAAATGAGAAATACACTTGGAACCCATGTATTATTGTACTTACATTTCCCGTACTGCTCTACATAATCTACACACACAACATACTGACCAGGACGTCGCGTCAGGGTCAGGCACAATATACATACCAGGACTTCAAGTCACGGTCGACCACAATATACTGTATACTGACAAAGACCAATATCTCTACTTCCATGTAGCGTTCCATGGAAACAGCGTATTTTTCAAGGCAGTCTGGCTGACGAGATGTGGATCGACATGATACGCCATATAAGTGAGTTTCACGCAGATGAAGCCAATCATAGCACAACCGCCTGGTGTACCGCGGTCCATCTTCATCAGCACGTTTGGGATTTGAGGAAAGCTACTATAACTCGCCACATAAAGCTATTTTCATTATTCAAAAAAGAGTAAACTTGCTTAACATGGGCGTTAACCAACAACATCATCATCCCATCCACTGTCAGCTCGACGAATCCGCCTCCCGCGCCGTACATATTATTCTCTTTTAATCTGAACTACCATGTCGGTTTTCATCAGTTATTGTTTAGCGTACTTGAAAACACTTATCAACCTAGTTTACCGTTTTACATGAAAAACACTTCTTACTATGAACAGAAAATGGTTTGCTATGAATACCTTTCAGAGGAAGTAGTTTTGCTTTAATAACATTGAATACAGTACGATGTTCTTCTGTCGCAATATTTGCGAGCATTTTTGCTTTTCCGTGTAAGATGCCATGCGCAAGCCAGAACTAGCATATGTTACCTAAAAGAATCATCAGGATGGATGCGTCTACAACCTAATTACACCTTTTGGAGACACGAATTATAATTTTCAGCTTTCCTGTATCAGCTGGTAAAATATGTATTGACTTACCCTCGTATATTAGTCCAAATGCCTTAAGTGCTTGACTATAAGTGTTTGCAATGGGACGTATCTGTCATTGTATTATTTATATTCATGTAGATCTTTGATGGAAAAATATGCATCCTTGTATTTTGGTGACTCTAGTGTATATTTACCTGTGTACATGTACACTGAGACGCTAGTCCAGTCAGGCACAGCATACTGATCAGGACGGCGTGTCAGGGCAAGGCACAATACACTGACCAAGACCACAATCCCTCATCCAATGTAGCCTCACCTGGAAACAGGATGTTTTCAAGGCAGCCTAGCTTACGGGATGTGGATCAATGTGATCCCCGAAGTAGTGAGCCCCACGCCGAAAAAGCCAAGCATAGCACGTCCGCCAGGAGGACGACGGCCCAACTTGTTCAGCATGCTCGGGATGTAAGGAAAGCTACTAAAACCAGTCCCTTAAACTTTTTTTCACGGCGCACAAAAGAGTAAGCCCAATCATGGTAAGCATTCAGTAACATCAACTTGTGTATAGACGATTGCATATCTGTTACTTTAATATATGTGTTCTTGTATATCGTCACGGTAGTGTATACTATGGCACATCTATGATTTTAGTGTGTATATATGATAGTTTGTCCATCACAAGTGATGAAGACCACTCTCTTTGATCAGCCGTGTGGACAGTCGTATCTCTTGCTGTGTCCGCTGAAATGGGTGACTTGCGCGAAGATTTGGAAAGTGAGGAAGAAACTGCGCCTTTTGTCAACCTCCCTCACAGAGCCTAAGCTACCTTTTTCCAGTGGCAAGACATTCATCGAGACGACTGGAGATAGCATAGGATGCAGATTTTGCCTCAGGGTTACCACCGAAGCCTTTCCGTAAACATGTAACCCGCAGGGTAGAAAGGTGGGAAGGCATCTAACGCAGTTTGTCGTGCCTTTTCGATAACCACAAGAGGTCGTATGGACAACACTCAGCGTGTGAGTGAGTCTGGCATCTCTCCCAGCTGTATTCAGTTCATCATAGTAGCATCTAAAATTCCCATACGCCAAATTCGTGAAGGTGAACCGGCAGAACTAACCCGTGAGATACGACACAGGTATAACTAGTTTAAGCGTAGCGCCAGTCAGACGGCGTCCAGACCAGGATAAACGGATGGAAGAAATCACAAAAAAAGAACGAAATAACAAGTCCAGACGGAAAACAATTCGACGTATCCGTGAACACAAGTGTAAGTCGTCGACTAGTGTGAATTCCAGGCAAATATATATATATGGGAATTACGTGGCGAAGTGGTTAAGCCGTCGGCCTCGTGATCAGGTGGTGTGGGTTCGACTCCGGACTCCGCCGTCTTTTTCACGGGTGATTGACGCGGAGTCCTCTGCATCTCGTAGTCTCCACGTAGTCGTCTTGTCCTTGACTTACCACTGGGGTCGAGTGGCACGAGACGAGAGAGAGTGATCATAAAAAGTAGCGCAGTTAATCCTGACTAAAAATAGCACTAGCAAAATAAATTATGTCATCATCGTTTACAATGGACGGTGGCATTTGCCTTTGATATGCCGTATTTATATAGTTACAGTTATTGCCCATCGCGAAGCGATGATGGCCAGAACATTCGACGGTTTTGTCTTAATAATGTGATGTGTGCTGCATTTGGATTATAGTGAGAAAGGGTATTCGATGGTCATCAATCTCACTCTTATCCTGAGTTGCCTTGGAACAATGGCAAGACTATTGGTCGAGACGACTCGAGGTAACTCAGGATGCAGGCACTCTGGTTTTACCTGCAGTGAGACCAGTTGTCGCTAGAACTTGCGAGATTCGAACGCCCACCATTCTCATTCATCACTTTCAGTCATGACTGACTATAGGATAATATGACTTGGAGTGTACAAAAAAATAATAACAACAACAAAATGTATACCTAGCTTTTGTTGTCTCTAAACTCACCTGGTCTTGATCCTTGAGACGTTTTCTTATTCCCGCATCTTTAAAATAGACAATAAAATGTCGCCAGAGTTGATGACATTGAGGAGATTCTAGCTAACGCGACGAGATAAATGAGGACTATTCCGAAAAGTGATTAGAATAAGTGTATGTAATCACAAGGGAATTACTATGAAGTTAATATAACCAACTAATCGGTAAGATGACTTATTCACTATTAAAAAATGAGTCCCGGAACTTAGTGAACAGGGGAGTACTTTACTGTAGTTCTTCTTCTTCTGCGTACTTTCTCAATCTCACACTACTAAGCTCTAAACAGGGCTTTGCAAGTAGCACGATGTAGTCCGGATAACGGAATGCGTTGTGTCGCTAGTTTACAGCTTGACTGAGATATTTGCACCTTTCGGTCTGATAAATCCGTCTTCGGCAGGTTTACTGTAGTAGTAGTAGCATATATATTATTATTATATAGGGGCATATTAGTATGTAGCTAAACCATGCGAACACCCTATTGCAGTTTCTAAACTATATGTTGTTACTTGCCTGTCAGCTCGAATCTTCTCCTCCACCCACCGCACATATGCTTCTGTTTCAATTTAAACAGGACGACCAAGTCAGCCTTCATCGGCAGTTTGTTAGCGTCCTTGAGAACACATATCAACCCAGTTACCTAATTAGTTTGAATGCTATGTATGTGTGTGTGTGTGTGTTCGTGTGTCTCAGTGTGTGTATGTTTGTGTATGTATGTGTGGTATGTAACCTTTCCTTGTGATATATAGAGTGTATTGTACATCATAATCCCTTTACTTTGACAGAATAGAAACCCTACATGACAGCATTTCGTCCACGAAAACTGTTGCGTACTAACACAATCAGAATGAGAGCTTCAGCCTAACCCTTAGTTGTTATGTACTGACAAAGCTACAATAGAGACTTCTGGTGTTTTTAAACAATGAAATTGCCTAATTTTTGTGTGTACAAACTATTCATGCGTGTCAGGATGTGAGCTTAGTACTCTCACAAGTGCGATGTTGCCGCTACAGACCACGTGACATTCGTACGAAATTGCTTCCCTGATTTTGATGTTTGGATCTGGCTGCTCGTTATTTTAAAGAAAGAAAGAACTGAACTTAAATCATCGTCACGCAAGTCCAGTGCTGACGTGGATAATGCAATTAACTGTCTACTGGTACTAGTCCATGTGGGCGGTTAATCAATATTGCGACATGAATGAGGCGACATGGGCGACTGGTGGCGTGTGTGCGATTATCTACCGCCGTCTGGTGCTGTCCGGGTTGTGAGGTTAGTAGCGACATTGTACAGCAATGTCAAACATATGGCACAGTTAATGAAATAATACATTAAAAATATAATGAGAGCGAAGTTTAGCATCCCAGGACAGGTGCAAGATACCGATCAAGTCTCCACTTCCCACCCTCTCCGTGCACACGGTAGCAAGTTGAGGGATCGACACTCATTTCAGTAAAGGTGATCACAATAAGAATACATATTGCACTTCAGTGAGGACAAGCTAGGTTCACATTCTTTAAAACCCCATGGGAAACAAAAATAGCCAATTCAACCCGCTACCAGAGACAATTATCCAAGAGTGTATTCCGAATACTAGTAGCTTCCAAGCAACACGCACTAGATAAGAGAAGTAGGCAACAAGGACTAACAATGAATTGAACAAGCAAAGAAACCATTAATGTTTTGACGTTACATGAAGCTATTTGGCCATGACTGACTAGCTTACCAATATGTACTCTATTACCAATATGATATGGACTAATTTACCAATACGATATGGGCTAATTTCCAATATGATATGGACTAACTTGCCAATACGATATGGACTAACTTACCAATAATACAAGGCAAGTCAGTAAATAGGTAGCAAATGACTATTTAAAAACAAAACTAAATATGATACAAACGAAAACTATTTAACATTGCCCTTAAATTGTCCTTTATTTCTGAAAATAGATACGTTCCACCAACATTGATACACATGTCCCATCGCCTTATTAGTGCTAGAAATGTTCTACTGAACTGCATGTCAGATCCAAAATATTTTTCGTATGCATCCTTAGAATATCCATGACGCTATAACATTGATATTAATTAGTCCATAGCTTTTAAGACATTTGCACATCGGCGTATTCTTTTGCTCGTTTAGGACCATTGCAAAAAAAAATCACATTAAATTTACGAGTTTACAGTAAGCAGCTGAATTTCTCATCGCATTTTGTTCATATGCATATCTCCTTAATGTCTTGAAAAATCAATTGATTGTTTGTGTTGCCATTTATGTACAATGGTAAAAATCACACTAATATGCAACAGTTAGATCAGCCCTTCGGTCACCCTTAGACCCCCAAGGTTGTATCAACTGCGCAACTAATTGTATGTGATGTAATGTATTTGAATATTGGAATGTATTTGATGCCATTCAATGTATACCTAATTGTTTTGATAAACATACGCTAATTAATCCAAGTCTGCTAATCAGGATGTCCCCAAAAGAAATACGAATCTTTCAATTCAAAGAGGTTGATAATTGTTACTGGCTGGACACATTGAAATCCATCTCGTTGCCAGGATTGTTCTTCTTTCCGGAGCACATGTTCAACACACTTCTTCTTGAACAGAATGTCTATTTTTGAAAGGTACTCACGTGTCAGCACTTCAACATCATACGTGTTAAATATCATGTTCTGTTCGGCAACTTGTGGTTTGACTTTAGCTCACACAAGCGCTATAGGGCTTAGATGCGAATGATATGCAGGTAGTCACAAAGAAATGTAACCGTACTCTTCAATGATTTTGATAATATGATACATCTTTGTCTTATATGTCTTTCTCACAAGCTGCAACAACTCCGGCTTCAAATACGTGTCTTCGAAATTCAGTTTATTAGCTTGTCATGTCCTAATTTGAGGTTTTGTATTTAATGCAGTTGGTACTTTGTCTTACTCTAATACTGCATCGTGATAGGATGCATTATTCATTACTGAGCATGAATGTCTATCCAGAATTGGTAGCAGACCATTTGTCATCCAGTGCTTGAAAATGTGTCCATTCACTTCAGTGTGGTAGTTCTACCATCATGACTTTGTGATTGGAAAATAAGTTTAGCGTCAGAGACAAGTCAGTTTTCACTGCTTCCGGCAAACGTTAGTATAATGCTTTGCCCTTTTTCTGCTTGTAATTTGTCTTTTCTTTTCACAATGAACTGATTGCCATTCTTTATCATAGGTGTGATGATCATTGATCCATGGTTCACCTAAGTATATAATGTCTTAGTCTTGTCTACGCTGCTCAAGTACCTATCTTAGGTATTTGCTTCGGGCAGTAATCATTCGGGGCTTTTCACATAATATTCCTGCCAGCTGAAGTTTTTCTGAATGTAAAGCCGGAAGCTTTTACAATTTTCCAAAGAGTACTTTTAGAAATTTCAAAACAGCAGTCGGATAGCAATGTTAATTTTAGTTTTCGGAGAGTAACGAGTTGATATTTCGTCAACAGTTTATATCTCCCGTTGTAACTGTTTTATCTGCTCATATCTGTTTCGGACCTAATTACTGATATACTCTCGCATATGGACTAACAACAAAAATTATAGAGACTAACGTAATATTATGTGGGCTGACATAGCAATATTGTATGGGATATCTTATCAATATGCTATGGACTAACTTACCAATATTATATAGAATAACTTTCCAACACTGAGCTTAGTGACTTAAAAGCAGCACTCTGCAAACTGTGCCAGCAGTCCGCACCAAAAAGGGTAGTGGTACAGTGGGTCCCGTCACACTGCAACATCCAAGGCAACGAGGAGGCAGACAGACTGGCAAAAGAAGGTGCAAGACTACCACAAATAGATACTAGTATGACGTACGAAGAGTCAAAACGGCTTATCAAAGCCAGATACATGACCAAATGGGAAACCGAACATACTGGTTACACCAAAAACGATGCCTATTACCAGTTGAACCGAAGAGAGCAGGTCGTTGTCTTCAGACTTCGCACTGGCCACAATAGACTGAGGTACCACCTATTCAACAAATTGAAGATAGGTGGTACCGACGAATGCCCGTGCGGTACTGGTAAAATGACCGCTGAACATCTGCTGCAGAACTGCCCGACATACGAGGATCAGAGAGAGCAGATGTGGCCATCACCAGTGGAACTGCAAGACAAGCTCTATGGCAGTGGCGACAGCCTCAGGATGACCGCCGCTTTTTTCGAAAAAATAATGGTTACTGTCTGACTGCGTACGAAGAAGAAGAAGAAGATATAGAATAACTTTCCAATATTAAATGGACTAACTTACCAATATTATAGATGCTAACTTACCAACATTATATTGACTAACTTACCAATAGTATAGGGACTAACTTATCGACATAATAGGTGCTAACTCAACAATATAATGTGACTGTTATATATCATAACTGTTTGACTGACAGAATAATGTAGCACTTGCTTGTCGCCGTAAGGTATCAGGTTGGCTACTCGGCACGGACACGCTCTAGTCTACCTAACTATAAATAGGAACATGTCATAATAGAATTGCCGAACCTAACCACAGCGCCAGGTTAGCTGTGGGCGGCTAACAAATCAAATGCGGATATATTGTAAACAAGAACGATCATTACATCTTTATATTACAATGAACCCGACAAAATACATGTGTCTGGCAAATCTTTCAACGACCGGAAACAAAGAGGGCATAATGAACAGAGAAAGAGAAAAGATAAACATATTTAGGACAATATAATACAATGCTGGGAAACAAAGATAAAAATAGTTAGGACCATATGATAAAATGGTGGGAAACAAAGATAAACATATTTAGGATAATATGATACAATGGTGGAAAACAAATATAAACATATTTAGGATAATATGATACAATGGTGGCAAAAAAAAATAAACATATTTAGGATAATATGATACAATGGTGGCAAACAAACATAAACATATTTAGGATAATATGATACAATGGTGGCAAACAAATATAAACATATTTAGGATAATATGATACAATGGTGGCAAACAAATATAAACATATTTAGGATAATATGATACAATGGTGGCAAATAAAGATAAACATATTTAGGATAATATGATACAATGGTGGCAAATAAAGATAAACATATTTAGGATAATATGATACAATGGTGGCAAACAAAGATCACCTAAAGTGCTGAAGTTTTAGTGCTGTTTCTACAGCTGGTTGTGGAGGTTTATGATAGCCAAACCAACAGACATGAAGATGATGCAATGTTCACCTGTTAACGCGCAATCTAAGATTAGTGCTGTGCATATTGCTAGGACTAGTGGTTGCTAGGCTCATACGCAGCTCAGCAGCTAGTGTTTACAATGGCGTTCTTTGTTTTGATGTCGTGTCGTGCTCACAATCTTCCTTGCGAATATGTCGCTCCGCGCAAACAGGAAGTACAAAAATGACACGCTTTTGTTGCACGAGACGAAGCGGCAGTTTAATGATCGTTACGACGAGAACAAACTAGAACCGGCTGAAATGTTATGAGGAATGTTGAATTAAACACAACACGCGCAATGAATACATTAGTATCCGTGTGGATTCGTGTGTGTAGTCTATCATCTGTTGACATAATAACTATCGAAGTTTCCGAACGTGTTTCTACTAAACACATCCAATTTTGTGACAATAACAAAATCGTTTGAACAGCTTTGCAGTGTAACGTCTTTGGCGAGGAAAATAATCATCTGAGTTTAGAAACAAATCTGGTAATTCGTTTCTTCAGTGCTCGGGAAGTCTGGTGTATTGAAGACTCAATTACGAGAGGTACAGATATCTAATCAATAACAACAAACAGTAAAGAAGTGGGAACTTGAATTTTGACAAGAAAGTAACATATGCCCAGCAATGCTTTTGCTTTATGGAGCTGTTGGTATAACCAAGGAAAAACTGAAAAACCACACTGAAATCAATCTCCAATTTCAGTAATCGTAACTGAACATTCTTGCTTCTTATAATAAAAAAATGTTTATAACAAGAAGAGAAAAAAGCGACAATCTGTAACTATTCAAAATGTTTGATGATATAAGTGTAATGATGACGGTGACAGAAATGTCGATAACAACATAATGATGATGGCAATTATTGCTAGGTACATTAAGACACCCTAAAGGTCTATCACTTTTGAAAACCCTCATTTCGATCGATCTGTTTTACTCAGCTGCCGTCCAGACCAAGGACAGAGACAATATTGTGGAGGTTTATTCAATTCCCCCTCCAGTTCTGCCCCTGCGCATGAATTAGATAGGTCATTTGCCCATAGAATGCGCTTCATGCACGACCTGGGACCAGAATCGATCTGATCGGTCTATCTCATCACATCAAATTGCCACGTCTTATTTGCTTACCCGAGGAATAGATTGCGTGATATTTTTTATACCAGACCAGTCCACATATTTTGGTAACTGGCAGATAAACATTTACCAGCTGATCAATTTTACATATATAATCCCTTTTAGTTTCAGGCCATACTTATGCTTTCGAAATCAATTTCTGCTTTGCACTCCCGCTTCAGTTCTCGCTCATAAAAGCGACTTTATAAAATTATTTCTTTGTATGTGTTTGTTTCAGATGTGATTTTAAAGAGCGGTAGTTAAAAAACAATTACATTTGGGTAACTTTTACACAATTCACTTGTTGTTATGTATGTATGTATGTATGTTGCCATGTTACTTACTATATGCCAGATTTGAAGAGAAAAACAAAGAGTCGTAAAAGGATTCCGATTTTTTTTTGGTGGAAAGAGGTATTATGTTATTACCTTTGTTTGGATCCATCGCCGCAGGA
Source organism: Ariolimax columbianus (assembly GCA_036924085.1). Lineage (NCBI taxonomy): Eukaryota > Metazoa > Mollusca > Gastropoda > Stylommatophora > Arionidae > Ariolimax > Ariolimax columbianus. The sequence goes on along the minus strand of JAVGWX010000001.1, from coordinate 29,608,793 downwards.
TTTATCCTACTAGAACATGTCATACATTTCTGACTATAGTAGCCCCTTTCAGTTATGCTCGATTATAAGATAATTTATGAATGCTCTCTACTGAATTTGTCGTTGTCCCTGTTGCGTTGTCTTTGCACTACTTCGTGTTGCAAGAGTTACTTTTCACCCATCATGAAGTGGATCTTCAGGGTATATCTCCACTTAGAGCAGCCTGCAGCTTCACCTTCCCAAGATGTTAGACCCATGTCTAGCGCCCTCATGTTCCGCTTACACGTATCTTTGAACCTCAGTTGTTGTTGGTTGACTGGTCTTTAACCATCTGCTAATTACCCATGGAGAATATCTTTGGGGATGTGCCCATATCTCAGAACAAATTGAAATCATAGACAATTAAACATCTAAGTCATTGAATTACCTTTACTCTATGAGTGTATATACACTTTATATATATGGCATGCCGTACACAAAACCAGAGACTACAGTCAGCGGGCAGACGTTGAATGCCGTGGACAAATTCACATATCTGGGCAGCACGCGGTCGAGATCTGTCAGCCTAGACGATGAGGTGGCAAGCAGAATAGCAAAGGCCAGCACAGCCTTTGGTAGAATGCGCTCGATGGTCTGGGCACGTCGTGGCATCAGCGTCAAGACCAAACTCAAAGTCTACCGTGCAACCATCATTCCAACCCTACTATACGTTTGCGAAAGCTGGACTGTATACTCTGGACATGCAAGGAGGTTAAACCACTTCCACACAGGTTGCCTGATGCGAATATTCCACATCCGATGGCAAGATCGTGTCACTGACATCGAGGTTCTCTCGAGGGCCAACATGCCTAGCATCCATGCACTGCTAGAAAAAGCACGACTAGGATGGGCCGGACACCTCGTCCGTATGTCAGACGAGCGGCTCCCAAAGAGGCTTCTCTACGGCGAGCTGAGTGAGGGATGGCGCGAGAGAGGGCGCCCAGAAAAACGTTTTAAACACGGTTTTAAGGACTCAATAAAAAGCTGCCAGATAGACATCGACACCTGGGAATGTGTTGCGCAAAACAGATCTGACTGGAGAAACGCAGTCAAATTGGGTGTAGCTGCCGGTGAAGACGACCGTGTTGTGAAAGCCCAGATCAGACGCGAGACGCGGAAATCCCGAGCAGCGGGAACACCATCCCCTTCAACAAAGTTCGTGTGCCCGATATGTAGCAGATATTTCGTGCTCGCATTGGCCTGTTCAGCAACATGCGCACCCACACCCAACAGGGAAATCTGTGACAAGGATGATGTCGGCGGTCCTCATTGACAACGATGGACAGCTATTATTATATATATATATATTTATATATTTATATATATGTATATTTATATATATATATATATATATATATATATATATATATATATATATATATACATACTGTTTTTTCTAAAAGCGTGTACATGTATACACTTTTATGTATGTTGAGGCAAATCACTCGGGAATGGAAAGACATATCGGGTTGAAATTTTCACTGAACATTCTACACCAATTTTCAAATTAAATACAACTATTTTAATTCTCTATATTGTTCTTTCACGTGCTATAAACACATATATATATATATATATATATATATATATATATATATATATATATATATATATATGACCATTTCTCTACATACGTGTAATTTAAAATGTAAGCAGGACCACATAATTACAAAAATACGAGAGTTATTTCCCCACCAAAAATTGAGCATCAGGGGTTCTAATTTGTTGGTCAAATACTTATGTTGTTCTCTTCACAAGTAATAGGCAAGTAATGGGCAAGTAATTATATGGTTTGCGTAATCAATATTGTATTTCAGTCAATTCTGACCTGAGGAACTGGCATAAGGAACTGACTCCACTACCGATTTTTGCAACAGCAAAATTCAAATTTTTCATTTGTTTCTATTTATTGTATAAAAATGTGTGACGCCATTTGAATTTACTACTCAATTGTTGTATTACACAATTATGTTACTTCCCGGACGAAGCAAGGCACTAGTAGCAAATCTTCACATAATGACAGTGAAACAATTCTAAAACTACTATTGACAGTATAAAGAATAAAATATATTTTTTTTTTAAAAGCAACTGTCAAATTACTTTTCCCCATTGCTGAAGTAGTCTAGGGGTATTTAGGCTGAAAACTACAGGCCGCTTCGCCACTGCATTCGTAACGTCGTGTGCTGGCTATTTGTGTTTATTTCACCCCCAACAGAAAAACAAAATATGCATACCCGGGTATCGAACCCCTGCCCTCCTTGTCGGCAGGCAGGCATCGAAAACCATTTAGCCAAGCGTTCAATTTATTTACTGCTGAGTAGACTAAATGCCAATAGGGAAATTCTAAAGGCTGGGATCATCATACATAGTAAACCTCAAAAACGAAATCACTCAGAAACTCACTAATAATAGTCAAATTAAATTCCCAATGACAAAACATGGAAATCATATGACGGCAACTTGTAAGCATTGACCGGATGGATTTACCAAACAAAATAATACCTCGTAGTTTATTTAAAGGTATTGATACATTAATTTACATTCTCTGTGTTGGTTTATGCTTCTTTAGCGAAGTTCCTTTACATCGTCCTGTAAAAGGACAAGTCTATTGCTACCAATACACATTGGTGATGTGGAGCAATCTAAATTGAAGGTTCGGTCGCGAAACTAACACGTTTCTTCTTAAAGGCAAGATCTAATTATCTAGTAAAAATGTATTTTTAACGAAAACGATCTTCTTTTAACACAGTAGCAAGTTGAGATATATAGCGTTGCAATAGGATACATGTTTTAAAATAAACCAAATCTTAGAATTACTGAAAAGAAAACAGAAAACGTATCAAATAATGAGAAGAATGAAACATGAAAAGAAGAAGAAGAAAAAGAGGAAGAAGAAGAAGAAGAACAAGAAGAATAAGAACACGAACAAGAGGAAGAAGCAGTAATAGGAAGAGAAGAAAGGCAAAATGAAGAATTAGACTAAATAGGTCACACATTTTAATAAATATTTTGAAGATTAAAAAATGCCATATTTATTTTAAGCGAAAAGTAATGAAAACATTTTGAAAAGGGTGAATTTGCAAAAGAAAGTGTACCATGTGCAAGTAATATTACTTTGTGTGTACCATGAATTAGTAATATTACTTTGTGCGTACCATGTGCAAGTAATATTATTTTGTGTCTACCATGAATAAGTAATATTACTTTGTGTGTACCATGTGCAAGTAATATTACTTTGTGTGTACCATGTGCAAGTAATATTACTTTGTGTGTACCATGTGCAAGTAATATTACTTTGTGTGTACCATGAATAAGTAATATTACTTTGTGTGTACCATGTGTAGTGGAGCCGCGTAGCGCAGTGGTTAGCGCTCTGGCTTCGCATCTGAGTGGCTCCCGGGTCGACCCAGCCTTAAATGGGTACCGGTTCAGTCCGGGAAGTAAAAGCGGCGAGGGAGAGGAGATGGCTACCACCCTCATATAGCCGAGCCTTTGAAATGTGAGATGGCTAACACATCACAACGCTACGGCAGTAATGCTATGGGATACTTCACTTTACTTTTTTTTACCATGTACTACTTTGTGCGTACCATGTGTAAGTAATATTACTTTGTGTGTACCATGAATAAGTAATATTACTTTGTGCGTACCATCTGTAAGTAATATTACTTTGTGTGTACCATGTGTAAGTAATATTACTTTGTGTGTACCATGTGTAAGTAATATTACTTTGTGCGTACCATGTGTAAGTAATATTACTTTGTGTGTACCATGTGTAAGTAATATTACTTTGTGTGTACCATATGGGAAGCAATATTACTTTGTGTGTACCATATGGGAAGCAATATTACTTTGTGTATACCAAATGGGAAACAATATTTGAAAATACTGATACAGCAAGAGATTATGGTTTGGAATAGAAGATTGGCAACAACAAATGATGAACATAAAGGTCACCTTGATCATGGTTTTAGAGCAGTCATCGACAGAAGTGACGACCATTAAATACCAAAATTTGAAGAGAAGCGTGAAATTGTAAACAACTAGTTGCTTTGTTGCTTAAAAAAAAAAATTACGTTCTTTACTTGTATTTTGTTCAGTCATGAAAAGCTGAAAAGTGTCAAAGCTGACCTTTACCTCTGGTGTGACACCTTAACAATGTACATGTTAAAATGCAAAAAATGCGGAAAACATTTGACTATACTTCCCACAGTCCAGTTAAAACTAACAACAAAAGTCACTAACTTGTTATGTGTGTATACGGATTCGCTCTTTGTTATATTAGAGCTACGACACGAATGTGCTCTGAAAAAAGTAAACTAGGGCGCAAATCAGACATTGATGTTAGAGGCTTTCTATTGTATTCGTATGTCTCATTAGTTCCGCGATTTTTTTCCATTTAATAACCTCTTTTGCCTTTCTACATTGTAAGTCAGGTACTATTTACAGCTGGTTAGATTGGGCCGTACCGCTGTCAGAGAGTAAACTTGACCCATTGCCGCGAAAAACCCACGCTCTATTTGCTCTGCCGTGCAGGCACTCAGTGCACATATGAACTTAACAATATCTGATTGCAAACAATACATTTGTTAATATATTGTGGCTGAGAGGAAATGGGCATCTTACATTGACAGACAAGTTGAGTCACATGTTACGTGTCACAGCTACTATCATGTAGAACAAATCCCAGTAAGTAGTTGGACTTGACCTCGTGCTGGTGTTGACACAAGCAAACATAGGCGGCTTAGTGAGTTAGTAGCCCTATCTGTATTGAACCAACATTATCAAGTCACTCCAGAACTGCTACTCGTTGACTACGCTGTCTTTGTTAGGCTTGTTGCTGTCTTTGTTAGGCTTGTTGCTGTCTTTGTTAGGCGTGTTGCTGTCTTTGTTAGGCTTGTTGCTGTCTTTGTTAGGCTTGTTGCTGTCTTTGTTAGGCTTGTTGCTGTCTTTGTTAGGCTTGTTGCTGTCTTTGTTAGGCTTGTTGCTGTCTTTGTTAGGCTTGTTGCTGTCTTTGTTAGGCTTGTTGCTGTCTTTGTTAGGCTTGTTGCTGTCTTTGTTAGGCTTGTTGCTGTCTTTGTTAGGCTTGTTGCTGTCTTTGTTAGGCTTGTTGCTGTCTTTGTTAGGCTTGTTGCTGTCTTTGTTAGGCCTGTTGCTGTCTTTGTTAGGCTTGTTGCTGTCTTTGTTAGGCTTGTTGCTGTCTTTGTTAGGCTTGTTGCTGTCTTTGTTAGGCCTGTTGCTGTCTTTGTTAGGCCTGTTGCTGTCTTTGTTAGGCTTGTTGCTGTCTTTGTTAGGCTTGTTGCTGTCTTTGTTAGGCTTGTTGCTGTCTTTGTTAGGCTTGTTGCTGTCTTTGTTAGGCTTGTTGCTGTCTTTGTTAGGCTTGTTGCTGTCTTTGTTAGGCTTGTTGCTGTCTTTGTTAGGCTTGTTGCTGTCTTTGTTAGGCTTGTTGCTGTCTTTGTTAGGCTTGTTGCTGTCTTTGTTAGGCTTGTTGCTGTCTTTGTTAGGCTTGTTGCTGTCTTTGTTAGGCTTGTTGCTGTCTTTGTTAGGCTTGTTGCTGTCTTTGTTAGGCCTGTTGCTGTCTTTGTTAGGCTTGTTGCTGTCTTTGTTAGGCTTGTTGCTGTCTTTGTTAGGCCTGTTGCTGTCTTTGTTAGGCTTGTTGCTGTCTTTGTTAGGCTTTTTGCTGTCTTTGTTAGGCTTGTTGCTGTCTTTGTTAGGCTTGTTGCTGTCTTTGTTAGGCCTGTTGCTGTCTTTGTTAGGCTTGTTGCTGTCTTTGTTAGGCTTGTTGCTGTCTTTGTTAGGCTTGTTGCTGTCTTTGTTAGGCTTGTTGCTGTCTTTGTTAGGCTTGTTGCTGTCTTTGTTAGGCTTGTTGCTGTCTTTGTTAGGCTTGTTGCTGTCTTTGTTAGGCTTGTTGCTGTCTTTGTTAGGCTTGTTGCTGTCTTTGTTAGGCTTGTTGCTGTCTTTGTTAGGCTTGTTGCTGTCTTTGTTAGGCTTGTTGCTGTCTTTGTTAGGCTTGTTGCTGTCTTTGTTAGGCTTGTTGCTGTCTTTGTTAGGCTTGTTGCTGTCTTTGTTAGGCTTGTTGCTGTCTTTGTTAGGCTTGTTGCTGTCTTTGTTAAGCTTGTTGCTGTCTTTGTTAGGCCTGTTGCTGTCTTTGTTAGGCTTGTTGCTGTCTTTGTTAGGCCTGTTGCTGTCTTTGTTAGGCCTGTTGCTGTCTTTGTTAGGCCTGTTGCTGTCTTTGTTAGGCTTGTTGCTGTCTTTGTTAGGCTTGTTGCTGTCTTTGTTAGGCTTGTTGCTGTCTTTGTTAGGCTTGTTGCTGTCTTTGTTAGGCTTGTTGCTGTCTTTGTTAGGCTTGTTGCTGTCTTTGTTAGGCTTGTTGCTGTCTTTGTTAGGCTTGTTGCTGTCTTTGTTAGGCTTGTTGCTGTCTTTGTTAGGCTTGTTGCTGTCTTTGTTAGGCTTGTTGCTGTCTTTGTTAGGCTTGTTGCTGTCTTTGTTAGGCTTGTTGCTGTCTTTGTTAGGCTTGTTGCTGTCTTTGTTAGGCCTGTTGCTGTCTTTGTTAGGCTTGTTGCTGTCTTTGTTAGGCCTGTTGCTGTCTTTGTTAGGCCTGTTGCTGTCTTTGTTAGGCCTGTTGCTGTCTTTGTTAGGCTTGTTGCTGTCTTTGTTAGGCCTGTTGCTGTCTTTGTTAGGCCTGTTGCTGTCTTTGTTAGGCTTGTTGCTGTCTTTGTTAGGCTTGTTGCTGTCTTTGTTAGGCTTGTTGCTGTCTTTGTTAGGCCTGTTGCTGTCTTTGTTAGGCTTGTTGCTGTCTTTGTTAGGCTTGTTGCTGTCTTTGTTAGGCTTGTTGCTGTCTTTGTTAGGCTTGTTGCTGTCTTTGTTAGGCTTGTTGCTGTCTTTGTTAGGCTTGTTGCTGTCTTTGTTAGGCTTGTTGCTGTCTTTGTTAGGCTTGTTGCTGTCTTTGTTAGGCTTGTTGCTGTCTTTGTTAGGCTTGTTGCTGTCTTTGTTAGGCTTGTTGCTGTCTTTGTTAGGCTTGTTGCTGTCTTTGTTAGGCTTGTTGCTGTCTTTGTTAGGCTTGTTGCTGTCTTTGTTAGGCTTGTTGCTGTCTTTGTTAGGCTTGTTGCTGTCTTTGTTAGGCTTGTTGCTGTCTTTGTTAGGCTTGTTGCTGTCTTTGTTAGGCTTGTTGCTGTCTTTGTTAGGCCTGTTGCTGTCTTTGTTAGGCTTGTTGCTGTCTTTGTTAGGCTTGTTGCTGTCTTTGTTAGGCTTGTTGCTGTCTTTGTTAGGCCTGTTGCTGTCTTTGTTAGGCCTGTTGCTGTCTTTGTTAGGCTTGTTGCTGTCTTTGTTAGGCTTGTTGCTGTCTTTGTTAGGCTTGTTGCTGTCTTTGTTAGGCTTGTTGCTGTCTTTGTTAGGCTTGTTGCTGTCTTTGTTAGGCTTGTTGCTGTCTTTGTTAGGCTTGTTGCTGTCTTTGTTAGGCTTGTTGCTGTCTTTGTTAGGCTTGTTGCTGTCTTTGTTAGGCTTGTTGCTGTCTTTGTTAGGCTTGTTGCTGTCTTTGTTAGGCTTGTTGCTGTCTTTGTTAGGCTTGTTGCTGTCTTTGTTAGGCTTGTTGCTGTCTTTGTTAGGCTTGTTGCTGTCTTTGTTAGGCTTGTTGCTGTCTTTGTTAGGCTTGTTGCTGTCTTTGTTAGGCTTGTTGCTGTCTTTGTTAGGCTTGTTGCTGTCTTTGTTAGGCTTGTTGCTGTCTTTGTTAGGCTTGTTGCTGTCTTTGTTAGGCTTGTTGCTGTCTTTGTTAGGCTTGTTGCTGTCTTTGTTAGGCTTGTTGCTGTCTTTGTTAGGCTTGTTGCTGTCTTTGTTAGGCTTGTTGCTGTCTTTGTTAGGCTTGTTGCTGTCTTTGTTAGGCTTGTTGCTGTCTTTGTTAGGCTTGTTGCTGTCTTTGTTAGGCTTGTTGCTGTCTTTGTTAGGCTTGTTGCTGTCTTTGTTAGGCTTGTTGCTGTCTTTGTTAGGCTTGTTGCTGTCTTTGTTAGGCTTGTTGCTGTCTTTGTTAGGCTTGTTGCTGTCTTTGTTAGGCTTGTTGCTGTCTTTGTTAGGCTTGTTGCTGTCTTTGTTAGGCTTGTTGCTGTCTTTGTTAGGCTTGTTGCTGTCTTTGTTAGGCTTGTTGCTGTCTTTGTTAGGCTTGTTGCTGTCTTTGTTAGGCTTGTTGCTGTCTTTGTTAGGCCTGTTGCTGTCTTTTGACGCGGTCCATGCCACCACATACATAATCGTTTCGGCTATAGCTGGGACTTTGGCCATCCTTTATCGTTTGGTGGTCGGCATTTGATATTTATTAAGATGCTTGGTAGACAATTACAATTTTAAAATAAAATAGGGCGCGGGTATAACCAGACGTACATGGCATGCAATGAAACAAGACAGTACAATAACTAATACATATATAAACACATATGATCACTAGTCTAAGCCGTGTTATTATGAAAGGTGCTGGCAACTCAATCGTGATGAGAGACGATTACAAACACAGAACTTACAACAACAAAGCTTAAACCAAGCTCACATAATACACGGGATATATGAAAAATAGTATGGCTCAGTGTGCTCACATTGAGAAAGTGGTTAAGAGTTCTCAATTCAGACTGTTAGAAACATGGGATTCTATTGCTTCTCTAAGGTAAAAAGTTGGATACGTTAACAAAGAACCTGAAGAACAGGAGTAACAAACGTGTTGGACCTAAGGCCGTTTTTTGACTGTCATGTATGTGTCTTTACAAGATATAATGAAGATTATACAATTATATAATCCTTTAGTTTCCGTGATAATTTTCCAAAACAGAAACATTATCTAACTAAAGAGATGATTCAATGTGAGTTACCTGTTCACAAAAAAAAATGAAAGGAAATATCATAATTGAAGATATGAACAATGTACAAAAAAATCAGAACTGCGCTAGCCGAAACAAGCTTCCAGGAAGAACACACATGTTCGTGCTTCGTTTGTCCTACTGCTCTTGCCATACGCGTCACAGACAGGTGAGATGTCCTACTGCTCTTGTCATACCCGTCACAGACAGGTGAGATGTCCTACTGCTCTTGCCATACGCGTCACAGACAGGTGAGATGTCCTACTGCTCTTGCCATACGCGTCACAGACAGGTGAGATGTCCTACTGCTCTTGCCATACTCTTCACAGACAGGTGAGATGTCCTACTGCTCTTGCCATACGCGTCACAGACAGGTGAGATGTCCTACTGCTCTTGCCATACTCTTCACATACAGGTGGGATGTCCTACTGCTCTTGCCATACCCGTCACAGACAGGTGAGATGTCCTACTGCTCTTGCCATACGCGTCACAGACAGGTGAGATGTCCTACTGCTCTTGCCATACGCGTCACAGACAGGTGAGATGTCCTACTGCTCTTGCCATACGCGTCACAGACAGGTGAGATGTCCTACTGCTCTTGCCATACGCGTCACATACAGGTGGGATGTCCTACTGCTCTTGCCATACCCGTCACAGACATGTGAGATGTCCTACTGCTCTTGCCATACTCTTCACAGACAGGTGAGATGTCCTACTGCTCTTGCCATACTCTTCACAGACAGGTGAGATGTCCTACTGCTCTTGCCATACGCGTCACAGACAGGTGAGATGTCCTACTGCTCTTGCCATACGCGTCACATACAGGTGGGATGCGTAGATTTCTTGTTAATGACAAGTTGGAGGCGTGAACTGTCGTTAGGTGTAACTTCCTAAGAGTGTCAGAGACACCCTTGATCCATCGACGTCGTGGTCTGCCTCTTGCTCATGGACCGGAGACCTACATATGATATGCTCTTTATGCAGGCTGGTCATAATGCATTCTGACTAAATGACCAAACCCTTTGATTTGTTGAGAGTCGATGTAGGCACTAAATGGGTTTGTCCCCTCTGTCTGCCTCAGCGTGGTGTTGCGGATTCTGTCACGAATTCTCTGTCCTACACTTTTCACACAGCTCATCTCACAGCTCTGGATCTTGTTCTCATGAGTTGCTAGTTCGGACCAAGATTGACATTGGTAACACAATATAGCAATAAATAGTGTATTTGGAAGACTCCTTTTAGTTGAACAAAGAACTTTAAGGTGTTTCAAAATCAGTGCAATTTAATAGTGGACACTGTTCGCCTTCTCAATACTTTGTGCAATTTATATGTCCACTCATCCGTCATCAGAGAATATACTACCTAGGTATTTGAACTCCTATACTTGCTTGAAACAAATGCCACTGATGTGGAAACTTCTCTACAATCGTTCAAGTGAAATCTACATAGTCTATAGTCTATGTCTTGCCTGTGCTGATCTTCATGCCATATTCGTTACAAGGGAAATTGCGATAGTTCAGGTGGTGTTGTAGGTCTGCCCCATTTTGGTAAAAGATGATCTGATCATCAGCAAACAGCAGTTCATGTGGGGACTCTTCATAAGGGTTAGCCAAATGTGTAATGTAATATATGTAAAAGCCAACTATGTAATGTTATCCATGTAAAAGCCAACTCTGTAATGTTATTTATGTAAAAGTCGACTCTGTAATATTATCCATGTAAAAGCCAAATGTGTAATGTTATTCATGTAAAAGCCAACTGTGTAATGTTATCCATGTAAAAGTAAACTGTAATGATATCCATATAAAAGCCAACTGTGTAATGGTATCCATGTAAAAGCCAACTGTGTAATGTTACCCATGTAAAAGCCAACTGTGTAATGTTACCCATGTAAAAGCCAACTGTGTAATGATATCCAGGTGAAACGTGTTCAGTATTAGAAACGCACCAAAGCCATGAATCATGAGCAATGCAAATACACGAAGATAGCGACAAACACCAATTGAATTCTCACGTTGTCCAGCGGTAATTCACATCTGCAGGTTTTCGCCAAAACATTAACGTAGCCCGTTTATTTTAGACCGCATGTCTTTTTTTTGCACAGAAATCACAGCCAAAGAGCATGTTTGAACATGTACAAGTATTTTACATAAATGTATAGTTTGATGAAAACTTATCATTTGTAGTACTTTTCCATGCCTGCTGCAAGTATATCCCTTTTTATTTGTTTCCCATGTACAACTTGTTCTGTAGCCATTATATTCACGGATACTAACGATTGAAAATGACATCCATTTTAAATAGAGTATATTTTGTTCTTACTCTTTAGCTTGTTGTTGTTGTTGTTGTTGAATGCCCACAATGAGTAGGATTATTCTTTTGTGAGTCCTAAAAAAGACGTTAAGTGGCAGGTTGTCGTAGTTTTCCTCACATCCCCAGCGTGCTGAAGCAGGTAAACCGGGGTCCTCCAGGCGGTTGTGCTATGATTTGCTTTATCTACGTGTCCCTCACTTCTTCGGGGTTCACGTCGCTCTCTGACCTAGTTAGCCAGGCTGCTATGAAAACAGCCCGTTTCCGGGAAGCGCTACGAGAAAGCCGAGGTGAGGGTCTTGTCCAGTATGTCTTGATCAGTATATTTTGTCTGATCTTCGTTTAGTCCTCGTTCCCAGCATTAGCTTGTAACAGTTATGTGCCCTTGCAAGGGTCGAAACTGTTTAAATTCACTCCGATGATTTTGAAAATGTTTGAGCATTTTCGCGTGAGTACATGTCGTATTTCACGGGTTAGTTCTGCCGGTTCACCTTCACGAATTTGGCGTGTGGGAATTTTAGATGCTACTATGATGAGCTGAATACAGCTGGAAAGATATGCCAGACCCACTCACACGCTGAGTGTTGTCCATACGACCTGTTGTGGTTATCGAAAAGGCACGACAAACTGCGCTAGATGCCATACTACCTTTCTACCCTGTGGGTTACATGTTTACGGAAAGGCTTCGGTGGTAACCCGGATGCAAAATCTGCATCCTATGCTATCTCCAGTCGTCTCGATGAATGTTTTGCCACTGGCAAAATGGAGCTTAGGCTCTGCGAGTGAGGTTGACAAAAGGCGCAGTTTCTTCCTCACTTTAATCCAAATCACCGCGCAAGTCACCCATTTCAGCGGACAGCAAGAGATACGACTGTCCACACGACTGAACAAAGAGAGTGGTCTTTATCACTTGTGATGGACAACTATTATTATCCAACATGTGGTGTAGGAATAAACAATGGGATACATATAAATAGCGTTAAGCCAATAAGGATTCGAGGATTATCTGCGTTTTTTTTCGCGTTTTTTTTATCTAGAAGGGAGACACGTAGTCGGTGGACGCTATGAGAAGGACCGAGATGTAACGTTGAGTAGGTTAGAGGAGATAATCTAACAAACTCCTGGTAGATGACACTCCTCAGTCGGACAATGCAGTCCTTCTAGGAGAATGAAAACTCTGACGACTAACAGCAAACAAGATTCATTGCAGGAGTTATGTAAATCTTGTTCTGTCATCTTATTCTCGAGCAAAAATGTGAATGCAGAAACAGACAAATGGGAGACTAGAAAAGAGAGAGAGAGAGAGAGAGAGAGAGAGAGAGAGAGAGAGAGAGAGAACGAGAACGATATGGGCTGGGAAGATACAACGCAGAGGTAAATCAGACATCATTGGATTAAGAAATATACTTACCGTCTGTAGGAATTGCTGCAGCCCTAATCAATGTGACGCCCTTCTCCGAAAATGTGTCCATGACTACGGCATCATCGTGACACAGGAGACCTACTTGAAGGAGAACGTCGCCATCAACGTCCATGTGCGTCTGGAAAGCTGGACCTGGCTATTTAAGGAAAAGCTAGAACTCCCCCACGCATGAAAAGACAATAGAGCCAGTAACATTGCGGATGGCGAACTACAGGGGATTGCAGAGACTATCAATGTCCAAGATTTGAGAATTTAAAACCTAAATATACATGGGGACATTCTATTTGACTAGATAAAGTGGAACTTTTTGAGGAATTGTCAAAAGTGATTGGCAGGAAAAGTCTCATTGCTGGCGATTACAGCGCTAGACCGAACAGAGTTGGCAAATACCACTAAAAGTCGCCAAGGGATCGCTTTGAGTGAGGCACTAACTCGACACAAACATCATAGTCGTGAATGAGAGACGTCCAACACAATGGACACTTTGACCTGTATCTACAAATGGTGTCATCGATCTGGCACTGACATCAAGCAATGATGGTTTCTCCACAAACTGGAATGTACTGGGTTTCACAAGATAATAACCATCAGCCATGTTCCGTCCTTTTCGCGCAAGTTAAACCCACCAGACGCAGGAAACCTGAACAATTTTTAAGATATCAGACACAGGACCAGTCGAATGGTCTACAACAACGGCGTCAGACAGTTGGGGTAAGACTACTCGATCTTCTGTTGTCAAACCACTTTAATGTAGTCAACCATTAAACAAAGTATGAAAGAAAATGGAGATGGCAATACAAAAATGGCCGAAAGTCAGAAACAGAGAATGTCGAATAAGTTAATGAGATGAACGAGAAACAAATACAGAAACACCAATTGTTTTAAAATCTTAGCGAGCGAATCGACGAAAAAGAGGTAGGATGATTTTATAACAGGAGCAGGTAATGAAAATACCCTCCAGATGTTCTGGTACATGCGTCAACAAATTAATGGAAAGAATACAAACCAGCTCACCCCCTCTATTCAAGACTCTACAGGGGCTCACACTGATAACAAATGAAGAGAAGGTTCTAGGTTTTTGTAATCGGTATGTTGTACACACAGATAAATGATATAGCGATGTGCGCCAGCAAAATAGGACATATGTTCTAGACACTGACATCAGGATTAAAGGCTATGTAAACTTGATAACTGGGGTAGACTTGGTATATAGAGCACTACGCCACGTCGCAATGGAGTAAAGTATTGTCACATAAAGTAGCTGGGTGAGGCAGAGAACAGAAATGTCGTGAATGATTTTAATTCCACGATAGAGAAGGCGTCTTTCCCTGAAGACTGACCCTAAGGCTATATGTGCCCAGTCCTTAAACCTGGCAAGGATTCCACATACCCGTTTTAAATTAATTACTCTATAGAACGTCTATGGCAAGATGCTTGACAAGATAGTCGCCATAAAAAATGTGCCATCTAGAATGTGAAGAAATACTATCATCGGCAGTTACAGACCAATGAAGACCTGGAATTATGATGTGCCTTTCCATATGGTGTGTATCAAAGCTTCCAGTTCAGGCAGGAAATAGTTGCACTCGGCCTGGAGGATTCATCGGGTTCACTGTAGGAACTTGATGCGTTTTTTGAAGCAATGTGGAATGAACACATTCCTTGTGAGTGGACATCAGCCGCACTGATAGACAGAACACATGCAGTTTGCTTGGGATCTTAAACATCAGAACCGCTAAAAACATACCAAGATCTACAACAAGGTTCTCCACTCTTACCGGTGCTGTTGTTCAGATCTGTACAGTAAAGGTGGCCAACTTTCAACTCAAAGGGTCAGAGCCAATACTAACTTTTGCAAATGACATCCGGGCGTAAGGCACTGGCAAAGCTAAGCATGAGAGGGTCAGCGACATCAGGACACCATACATGCAATCTCACAGGGATGAGCAGATTCCAGCGCCCAGGTAAATCCTATCAAAACCCGCATGATGTGGGGCTCCTTGAACAATACTTTAGTTAAGACTGACTTCCCGGGTGTTACCTTTGATGGATATGCCAGCGATAGGTGTGACAGGTTGAAAAACCTCGGAGTAACTTGTTATCGTAGTCTCGCCTATAAATACCACGTCGATCAGAGCATGCAAAGCTACAAGAAAACAAAGAAAACATTGTAATGCATTTAGACAAATTTGCACTAGTGGACGGCAGCTGTAGAAGAAAAAAATCTGCCGGGTCTTGTGTGGATCTGCTGTTATGGTCATCCTGGAATTGCTCGGCAACGAAAGAGCCAAAGTCCTTGCCTGACAAGCACCAACAACGGGTACACGAGATGTGGAAAGGAGTGACATTTTAAAATCTGATCAATGAACGCCTGCGGATGACACAGCATTAGACGAAATGGCAATTCACAGATTGCAAAGCTGAAGAAAGATGTTCTATTAGACTGGGAAGCAAAAAATAGGATGGATCAGAGTAGTGTACGACCAATGAACTGCAGGAACCATCAGTATCTATACCCTTCGCTATTTACTGAGAGAGACCGTGCACCTATGGGTATACCCGGAGTGCAGGGAAGTCGATTATTAGGAGCAGAGCAGAACATCTTGTTCTTCCAGCTGAAGACAAATTTAGTATGAAGAAGTATTGATCAGTAGTTTCTATTTTGAATCTTCGAAAGATCATGTCTGTGAAAACAAATACAGCCGCAGAGGAAACAAATACCCCTAGATAAATGGCATCATTTTTTGACTTTTACATGGCGTCTAAGATTGAAATTAAATGTTGAAATCGTCTTCACATACTTTATGCTCTAGAATAGTCTAATGTCTGTCTTCACTAGAACTGCCATGAGATGTATGATGAAACATTAAACAGGCTCTGGGTAAATGAAACATGAAACAGTTCTGAAGTTGAAACGTGCAATTACCAAGGAACATTATCAAACAAAAGCGACAAACATTCCACAATACGGTGATATATAATGACAGAACTCATTGCTTTCGGGACAAATAAGTAGTAGAACCCATGCATTACTGAGGTGTGGCCTGCAATATATTAATGTTGCCATCAGGTGGCCTTTCGTATAGTTTGAGATTGAGACCCGTGGTGCAGAATAACGGACAGTCTACCAAATACATTTCATTCGTTCATATTTTTGCTCGGGTGTGAAGCATAGACCCACACTGCAGCTGGAACCGTAACATGAAGTATGTGTCCGAGGTTTTGCAATGGTTTATTAAAATTGTAGCATATTTGTACAGAACGAGGTGTTGTCAGACAAGCACACCCTTCTTCAGTCGCCTCCCTCTCGCATGTTTTGATCGTGATAGTGGACCTATTCTTGAATCATGCGCGCATGGTGTACATTTAGTGTGTTCAAATCTTTTTCTAATAAAATGTAGGAAGGGAAACAATGTTATTGCAAACCTGTTTTGAAAAAAACCAGTACGTTATGTACAAATAGACGCCATATTTTGAGTACAATTTTGTAATTGTATATCTTTGATAAATTAGCAGTTTAACAGACGTCACAGTTTTGAGTGCTTGTGGGGCTTACACACCAAATGTGTTACGGCGAACAGTACAACTACTGGGCGGTATTCGCAACACAATAATCTATTTAAATGGATGGAAACAAGTGTGACACGTGTTTATTGATTCCTACCTTTGCTTTCTCCATGCCTTTAGTTTTTCTACAGCTTCACCAGTCATCATAACAAGTTTCATTTACCCTACAACCATATTCCATCTTTCTCTCTCTCTCTCTGGCCTCCACCTTCTAAACAAAGTTTGCATCGCAAGTCAATCAACTCAATTTTTGTTGATTCAGTTTTACAAACCTTCTGTCTCTCTTTTTTACCACCACACTTTCTTCATCTATAGCCATGTCTCACAATAATATGCACGCACAAGTATGCAAGCACGTGACCCAAAATACAGGTTTCATCTCGAAGAAGAACCACTTGCAACGTTCTAGTGGCGACAGCTCTTTTCACAAATTTCTTGGAAATAAAAACGGAGTTTGGCCAGATATGAGGAAACATAATCAAATTCTAAAGATTTCTCTCTGTAGAAATATCGCTGTTGCTCTTAGCCATAAATGCTGAATGCGCAACAGTGCAAGTAGGAGACTGACGCACTAAGTGTTCTCAGTTTAAAAACGATCGAGCTTTTCTAAAAATGAGAATAAGCCTTCAGTGAATACATTTGATGTGTTAAATAAAACATCTGATAGACAGCTTTATGACAGGCATTGACGATTCAAGGAATAACTGTTTTAGAACAGTCAAAAACTGTTGACATATTGAAAGCCACATATAATATACACAATTTGTGTATGATGTATATAACACTACTCGATATGGGGACAGTCATTCAACATTGGAATAAAGAGCATGACGAAAACAGGTTAATAACAGTTTTTTAACAACTATTTAACATGCCTGTAGACAGACAACAACATAACGTTAGGAGAGTTACTTAACAACTATTTAACATGATTGTAGACAGACACAAACATAACATCGTGAGAGTTACTTAACAACTATTTAACATGCTTGTATACAGACACAAATATAACGTTGGGGGAGTTAAACAACTATTTAACTTGTAGGAGGTTGCTGTAGTCAAGAGGCTAAGTTATTCGCCTCTCACAGTGATGAACTGAAAAGGTGAGCGATCGAATCCCACAAGTTTCAAGCGACTCCTGGTCTCACGGGAGGTAAGACCAGAGTACCTGCATTCAGTTACCTGCAGTCGTCTCGACCATTATCTTTGCCTCTGATCAACGGTAACTCGGGAATAGTGAGATTGATGACCAACACAGAATCTTCCTCACTGTAATCCAAATGCAGCGCACGTCCCATTATTAAGACAAAACAGTCTGATGTTGTGGTTAGCATTGCTTAGAGATGGGCAATAACTATGTAACATGCACGTCAACAGACAAAAATATGACATTGTGACAGTTATTTAACAAATATTTAACATGCTTGTAGACAGACAAAAACATGACACTGTGAGAGTTACTTAACAAGTATTTAACATGCATGTAGACAAAGACATAACATTGTGAGAGTTACTTAACACATATTTAACATGCATGTAGACAAAGACATAACATTGTGAGAGTTACTTAACACATATTTAATATGCATTCAGACAAAAAAAGAACATTGGAAGAATTTCTTAAAACTATTTGAAAATGGTAACAACCACATATGTAAAGACAAGTTTACAATTGTCATACTTAACACTTGTTTAAATGTTTCCTGTCACAGCATATTGTGTACACAGATCTAGAATAACACTTTGATGTAACACTTGTTACACATTCTATTCGGTTAGAGAACATTAGACAAACCAATTTATAAGTCGTTTTTAAAATAAAAAACCACTGAACTTGTAAGCAAACACATTTCAATATAACACTTTTTTTTTTTAAATACACCTCTCAACAAGAACAACAGGACACAGTTACAAATTAATTAAAGAAAGGAAGTTCCAGATTAAATATTTTGAAATATGTTTTAGTCAGAGCCTGGTGAATGCTTGGAAAGCATTGCAACAGGAAATAGTGGAGCACATTAGTGCATTCAAGAAAAGATTCACATCAAGTGAATGTAAAATAAATTGGCTGTATACAAACTCTACAGAGTCTTGGAAACCAGTATGAGGACGTAATGTTGAGTTAACACATCTATACTAAACCTGACTTATAATAGTCGTTTAACAACTTTTTGACAAGCAGAAAGTCACACAAACATTTATTTGTGAAGACTAACAAAATAAAAATAGTCACTTGGCAGCTTCCTGATATCGTGTTGGTAGCAGAACTTAACACTGCTAGGGGCATTACAGTATAACAACAACTAAACAAACATTTGAACAGACGCACACTGAAACTAAAACAGTATTTTATTAGTTATTTCAATATTGTTTTACATGTAATAGAACTTTACAAAAACATATATGTAATAATAATAATCAACAAACGAATACTTATGCTAGCAGACACGCCACTACAGACTATATCTATACTGGTTATTTGACACATTTTTTACATACAGACAATTGCTAAAAAGATTATGTGACACGCGAACAATAAAATTGATTTTAAATCACATTTTGGCGACGTCACCAGACGGTTTTGTCTTGATGACGAAACTTCCGCTTTATTTGGTTTATAGTGAGGAAGAAGTTACGCTGGTCATCAACCACACTCTGATCCTGAACTACCTTAGACCAGTGACAAGCCATTTGTCAAGACGATTGAAGATAATTCATGACGCAGACACTCTTGTCCCAACTCCTTTGAGACCAGGGGTCGCTTGAAACCTGCGGGGCTCCAATCCACACCGTTTCTGTTCATCGTTTTGAGAGGCGAGTACCTTACCTCTCGACCACTGCGACTCCTTATCTTCCATTAGATGTAGTGCAGCGAAGCAATAAGTGCTTGTAAGCAAAAAGGAATCTTGGTCGCTTTACAGCCTTATAAATATGTGATTCAAAGAACGCAAGTTGTCTAACATTCCCTGCTTTTCCTTAAACCATTGATCCATTAATATATGACACTAGAAGTAGCTATCAAATCATTCGTATGTTGTTGTTGATGTTATATTTATTTACGAATAATAATATTGTGCCTTTAACAGCTTTTTAAGAACAACTATTTAATTGGTCAATTTAAACACTTAGAAAACTAAAGACTGGGGAATGTTACACAATATAGCAGCAACAGCCGTTTAGACAAGTATTTTCAAAGCACTCAGACCGTAAAACATCTTAGACCAAACTGCAAACAAATAAATTTGAGTAGTAGGCGCTCTCATTCTAGTGTTTTACGGAACGTGATAGAGTAGAACAGTGCAACCTGCCATGCGTCTCGTAGGGGGCGATTGAGGACTGTTGGACATGGCTACTGCATCCTTTTCAAACATTAATCCACAAATGTTTCAACAGATGTGGACAGGTAAACACTCCATGAACTGAAATGTGTATTCTGTAAACCTACGCTCCACGGGGAGATGAAAATGTGTTGATTAATTGGTTGAACAAACACTTCAAACTCAACACCCGACCCGTCCATATGGTGTACACACCTCGATGTAACACAGAGAAGTGCTTTGATGATTGGCCACCTTAACACACATTCTGTGTCCAAGTTTGTCTTTGGTTGCGCTATTGCTACTTTATTTTCAAATATATTCTTATGATTTATCTAGCAGTCAAAGCTATTAACATTTTGTGCTGAACAATGTAATAGAATAAGTTGTTTTCTTTTGTGTGGGGGAGGAGAGGGCCAAGAAATGAAGCGGTACAATTGTACAGCTCTTGGTGAACTAGATTTGTCCCTTTATTAAATCAATCAATCAATCAATCAACTAAGACCTGTCGCTCCTCACGGTGCATAGGTCATTGACAACAGCCCGCCAGCATACACGGTCGTGTGTTGCTCTTTCTGTCTCTCTCCAGGTGTAATCATTTAATCTTAGTTTTGGTCTACATCTCTATCTTTCTGTTCCCTTAAGGATTCCATGTAAGAACATGTGTGGCTATATTGGAAGGTGCCTTCCGTCGCGTATGTCCTATCCAGTCCTATTTTTGTCTTCACTTAATTTTTTTTTTCCAGTTGCTGTTATTGGCTACTTGCCTATAGGAATTAATTCCTCGCCATATTCTGCATATGTATGCCCATTATCCTTCCCCTGCATCTGTTAACGAAGTCTTTGTTATATGACCTTAGTCGTTCTCCGTGTCTACCCTCCATTCAGCAGCAACGATTTGTCACTGACGTTGAATGATCAAACCTTCGTAGGAATTTTGGTTTTTCTAGATCCCCGAATGTTGTTTAGCGTCAGGAATGATCTTCATACCTTTCCAATTTTTCTCTTCACATGTACACCTGTACTTACTGATGTGTCAGTTCAGCTGTTTAAATAGGTAAAGGTATTCCCTTCTTCTAAAGCTCTCCCTCCAGCATGATTGGTTCTTTATTGAAAGAGTTGAGTTCAAGGAGCTTGGTTTTCTTCATGATGAAATGTAGTCCCAATTTGGCTGATTGTTTTTGCCCACAATCAAGATTCTCCTGTGTTGGCTATGTCTGTGTGACAAAAGTGACAGATCATCTGCGTAGTCCGGCTCCTCTAATTGTGGCAACAGTGTCAACTAAATACCAGTTCTTTATCCCTCGATTGATGTCTTCTCTATTCACTCTATAGCAAATACGAACAAGAACAGCAGGAGCAGACATGCTTGTCTCCATCTTATTTGCAAGCCGAAGCTGCCAGTCAGTGCTTCTTCGTGTACCACTCTACTAAATGTATATTTGTACATAGTATGTATGAAGGTTAAGAACTTCTCTGGTATCATATAGTGTCTCGACAGTTAAATAGAGTGCTTCGATACACATTGCCAAACGCTCTTTAACAGTCTCTAAAATTTGCGTAAAATGATTTATTTTTTTTGCGTTTTCCTAATTTATCTATTCCCCAAGGCGTGTGTGCGTTACACTGTGGTTTTTATTTTGCGCCTGTCGGCCCAGTGCATCCGACTTCAGCATGCATTTTATGTAAGGGTCTGCTTCCTCCTGCATTTTCTAAGGGTTTGCTTCCCCGGGGTAACGGCCGGTGCTGTGATGGGGATCGAACCCAGCACCTTCTGGTTGTGAGCTGTGCCACTTAACCACTAGGCCACGCCGTCCCCCCTAGCGTTAAGGGATCATTTCCATTCAATAATTTGTTTTAC
Source organism: Ariolimax columbianus (assembly GCA_036924085.1). Taxonomy (NCBI): domain Eukaryota; kingdom Metazoa; phylum Mollusca; class Gastropoda; order Stylommatophora; family Arionidae; genus Ariolimax; species Ariolimax columbianus. The sequence continues at coordinate 29,587,463 of JAVGWX010000001.1, read as the reverse complement.
TATGATGCGTTTCTGTGTTATCTGTGCATGATTTACTGTGGCGAAATCCTGGCTGTTCCTCGTTGAGCTTTTTGTCTACTTCCACCGTTAATCTGTCAATAATGATTAGGTTGAATTTCTTGCCTAGCACTGACAGCAATGTAATCCACCAATAAAGGCTCAAATCTGCCAGTTGTCTTTACTTAGTCAGTTTAATCAAATGTCAGCTGCCAAGACCCTTATACACCTTCTTGTGATGATCCTGGATAACAGACTGCAACAGGGCAGGCTGGCTAAGGAGAAAGAGACGAAGAGGAAAGGATAACTCGGTATCCAAAAATATCGTGCTAGAGTCGGATGTGTCGGACCGAGAGGTGCAAATATCGCAGACAAGCTGTAAACTACGACACAACGCATTCCTTTATCCGGACTTCACACTGTTACTTGCAAAACCCTTTTTCAGAGCTTGGTAGAGTATGTTTTAGAACAGACGAAGAAGAAGAGGATTCGTTTGTCTGTCTGTAAATATATATTTGCCGTTTTATTTGTTAATGAGTAGAGAGAGATCTATCATATTTCATATCTCTGCTACATTTTCTACCACTTGTGCACTAAATTCCCTTTTATTTTTCCTTATACTTGCTGTGATCTAATGGTTTGTAAACACATCATTTCTCTTTGCTTCTACTTTGGTGATTCCGGTTCGGCAATTGTTGAGTATATCTTTCTTCTTTTCACCGCCTTAATAATAATTAAGGTGTGTGTTTTTAAGTGATGGTTTCAGGTTAACGTGTAATGTTGCTAGATACAAGTACACACAAATTCATAGACGTACTCTTCTGTGTCACCATACACTATAGTCATCTCATTGCTACATATCACGTTCTTACAATCTTCTCCCTCTCTCTCTCTCTCTCTCTCTCTCTCTCTCTCTGTCTATCTATCTATCTATCTATCTATCTATCTATCTCTTTTTTTTCTTATCTTTAAATATCTCTTACTCTCAAACATTATCTATTTCTCTATAAACGCTCTATAAATGCCAATCTGTTTTAACTGTATGTATCTATGGTTATATATTTCTATATTTATATATATATATATTAATATATATCTGATTATCTATCTATCTATCTATCTATCTATCTATCTATCTATCTATCTATCTATCTATCTATCTATCTATCTATCTATCTATCTATCTATCTATCTATCTATCTATCTATCTATCTATCTATCTATCTATCTATCTATCTATCTATCTATCTATCTATCTATCTATCTATCTATCTATCTATCTATCTATCTATCTATCTATCTATCTATCTATCTATCTATCTATCTATCTATCTATCTATCTATCTATCTATCTATCTATCTATCTATCTATCTATCTATCTATCTATCTATCTATCTATCTATCTATCTATCTATCTATCTATCTATCTATCTATCTATCTATCTATCTATCTATCTATCTATCTATCTATCTATCTATCTATCTATCTATCTATCTATCTATCTATCTATCTATCTATCTATCTATCTATCTATCTATCTATCTATCTATCTATCTATCTATCTATCTATCTATCTATCTATCTATCTATCTATCTATCTATCTATCTATCTATCTATCTATCTATCTATCTATCTATCTATCTATCTCTCTGTCTGTCTCTCTGTCTGTCTGTCTGTCTGTCTGTCTGTCTGTCTGTCTGTCTGTCTGTCTGTCTGTCTGTCTGTCTGTCTGTCTGTCTGTCTGTCTGTCTGTCTGTCTGTCTGTCTGTCTGTCTGTCTGTCTGTCTGTCTGTCTGTCTGTCTGTCTGTCTGTCTGTCTGTCTGTCTGTCTGTCTGTCTGTCTGTCTGTCTGTCTGTCTGTCTGTCTGTCTGTCTGTCTGTCTGTCTGTCTGTCTGTCTGTCTGTCTGTCTGTCTGTCTGTCTGTCTGTCTGTCTGTCTGTCTGTCTGTCTGTCTGTCTGTCTGTCTGTCTGTCTGTCTGTCTGTCTGTCTGTCTGTCTGTCTGTCTGTCTGTCTGTCTGTCTGTCTGTCTGTCTGTCTGTCTGTCTGTCTGTCTGTCTGTCTGTCTGTCTGTCTGTCTGTCTGTCTGTCTGTCTGTCTGTCTGTCTGTCTGTCTGTCTGTCTGTCTGTCTGTCTGTCTGTCTGTCTGTCTGTCTGTCTGTCTGTCTGTCTGTCTGTCTGTCTGTCTGTCTGTCTGTCTGTCTGTCTGTCTGTCTGTCTGTCTGTCTGTCTGTCTGTCTGTCTGTCTGTCTGTCTGTCTGTCTGTCTGTCTGTCTGTCTGTCTGTCTGTCTGTCTGTCTGTCTGTCTGTCTGTCTGTCTGTCTGTCTGTCTGTCTGTCTGTCTGTCTGTCTGTCTGTCTGTCTGTCTGTCTGTCTGTCTGTCTGTCTGTCTGTCTGTCTGTCTGTCTGTCTGTCTGTCTGTCTGTCTGTCTGTCTGTCTGTCTGTCTGTCTGTCTGTCTGTCTGTCTGTCTGTCTGTCTGTCTGTCTGTCTGTCTGTCTGTCTGTCTGTCTGTCTGTCTGTCTGTCTGTCTGTCTGTCTGTCTGTCTGTCTGTCTGTCTGTCTGTCTGTCTGTCTGTCTGTCTGTCTGTCTGTCTGTCTGTCTGTCTGTCTGTCTGTCTGTCTGTCTGTCTGTCTGTCTGTCTGTCTGTCTGTCTGTCTGTCTGTCTGTCTGTCTGTCTGTCTGTCTGTCTGTCTGTCTGTCTGTCTGTCTGTCTGTCTGTCTGTCTGTCTGTCTGTCTGTCTGTCTGTCTGTCTGTCTGTCTGTCTGTCTGTCTGTCTGTCTGTCTGTCTGTCTGTCTGTCTGTCTGTCTGTCTGTCTGTCTGTCTGTCTGTCTGTCTGTCTGTCTGTCTGTCTGTCTGTCTGTCTGTCTGTCTGTCTGTCTGTCTGTCTGTCTGTCTGTCTGTCTGTCTGTCTGTCTGTCTGTCTGTCTGTCTGTCTGTCTGTCTGTCTGTCTGTCTGTCTGTCTGTCTGTCTGTCTGTCTGTCTGTCTGTCTGTCTGTCTGTCTGTCTGTCTGTCTGTCTGTCTGTCTGTCTGTCTGTCTGTCTGTCTGTCTGTCTGTCTGTCTGTCTGTCTGTCTGTCTGTCTGTCTGTCTGTCTGTCTGTCTGTCTGTCTGTCTGTCTGTCTGTCTGTCTGTCTGTCTGTCTGTCTGTCTGTCTGTCTGTCTGTCTGTCTGTCTGTCTGTCTGTCTGTCTGTCTGTCTGTCTGTCTGTCTGTCTGTCTGTCTGTCTGTCTGTCTGTCTGTCTGTCTGTCTGTCTGTCTGTCTGTCTGTCTGTCTGTCTGTCTGTCTGTCTGTCTGTCTGTCTGTCTGTCTGTCTGTCTGTCTGTCTGTCTGTCTGTCTGTCTGTCTGTCTGTCTGTCTGTCTGTCTGTCTGTCTGTCTGTCTGTCTGTCTGTCTGTCTGTCTGTCTGTCTGTCTGTCTGTCTGTCTGTCTGTCTGTCTGTCTGTCTGTCTGTCTGTCTGTCTGTCTGTCTGTCTGTCTGTCTGTCTGTCTGTCTGTCTGTCTGTCTGTCTGTCTGTCTGTCTGTCTGTCTGTCTGTCTGTCTGTCTGTCTGTCTGTCTGTCTGTCTGTCTGTCTATCTATCTGTCTATCTATCTATCTATCTATCTATCTATCTATCTATCTATCTATCTATCTATCTATCTATCTATCTATCTCTCTATCTCTCTATCTCTCTATCTATCTCTCTATCTATCTCTCTATCTATCTATCTCTCTATCTATCTATCTATCTATCTATCTATCTATCTATCTATCTATCTATCTATCTATCTATATCTATATATATATGTCTGTCTGTCTGTCTGTCTGTCTGTCTGTCTGTCTGTCTGTCTGTCTATGTGTCTATCTATCTATATATCTAAATATCTATCTATCTATCCATCCATCTATCTAGCTATCTATCTTTCAACATAAATATAAATGTATGTCTGAATGTCTGTCCATCCATTCTTCCGACTATCTGTCTTTCTGTCTGTCTGTATTTATGTCTGTCTGTCTGAATGAAAAGCAACAAGCTGCCTGTTTGTCATCTTCGCCCTATGTTCTGATCTGGCACGATTTCATATCGAACATATTATAACATTCATCTCGATCCATTGAAATAAATCTTGCATTTACAGATTTAAAAACGTAAACTCTGTCTCAAGAAATTGGATCGGACATGCGTACACGGTAATGAGATTTAGAATCTGTCAAACGTCAACCTGTGATAGGAATTGCAAAAATCACGACTATTAAAAATGTAAACTATATTTCTAGTTGGAGAGGATTCACGAGATGACCTTAGATCATCTAAATTTGTGTATTGTTAATTGATTGTTACGTTTGAGCATGATTACGTAGGACATAACTTCAAGTTTGTTCTTGAGAAGTCGCAGATTTAAATGTCCGTTATATAAGGATACACGAGTGATGCCATATCGTCATCCAGCGGGACAGATTCTTACCCTCCTAAGTGTCCAATTAGGCCCACTAAACACAACAATTAATACACAAGCAGGAAAATACTAAAAGGGGTTCTGGTGCTACGAGCATTGAGAAGTGTTCTATCATGGTTATTGAACTGACTTCCCGATTCGATGCAAGATTTGTTGAATAGAATACGAAAGCGCAATTCAAGACATCAGTGTTTGCTGACCCATTTGAGCGTCGTGTATGTAATACTTCTCACTTGGCTGAGATGGGATTCATGGAATTCACAGTAGTAACACAATTTTTTATTGTATGGTTATGTGTCTATAAACCTGCACTATTCATTTCTTTATGGTTAGGTGTCTATAAACCTGCACTATTAATTTTTGGATGGTTAGGTGTCTATAAACCTGCACTATTTATTTCTCTATGGTTATGTGTCTATAAACCTGCACTATTTATTATAGTATGGTCATGTGTCTGTAAATCTGCACTATTCATTTCTGTATGGTTATGTGTCTATAAACCTGCACTATGTATTATAGTATGGTTATGTGTCTATAAACATGCACTATTTATTATAGTATGGTTATGTGTCTATAAACCTGCACTATTTATTATAGTATGGTTATGTGTCTATAAACATGCACTATTTATTATAGTATGGTTATGTGTCTATAAACCTGCACTATTTATTATAGTATGATTATGTGTCTGTAAACCTGCACTATTCATTTCTGTATGGTTATGTGTCTATAAACCTGCACTATTTATTATAGTATGGTTATGTGTATATAAACCTGCACTAGTTATTATAGTATGGTTATGTGTCTATAAACCTGCACTATTTATTAATGTACAGTTATGTGTTTGTATCGTCATTTTGATGTAACTTGCTTGAGCTGTGATTGCTAAAATTGGCACTGTGTATATCGTCTGTAAAGGCCCCACCCCCACCCTCTCACCGCACCCTACCCCAGCCCCTTATCCTCCACTCCCATGATATACTATTTTGTATTAACTGAATAGTCAGTTCAGTACAGGAGTTCATCTTTTATTTCACAATAGATTATCCGATGTGAAGATCTGCCGTTCCATTGTTTGGAACAAAATTTGCTTGATCTTGTGCTTTTTGTTGATCTTCTGCTAGCCTCTGAGGGACACAATATTTATCCTTCACCTTGAAATGAAACTGATCACTTTCTTCGATGAATATTGATGCTATTTGCTGTTATATCGATTGGCTGTAGTTTCTCTCTTGTTTCTCCAAATACAAAGATATGATAGCTTTCCCAGCCAGCTTCCGATATGGAAATTGCTAGAACATTATTACATTTCTCTGTTTGGTGACAACTAGTATAAACGCGTATGTCGTTCCTGTAACATGTCTAAATTAAGAATATTTCAATGTAAATAACTTGTTATTAATGTCTTAAGAAGACTTTGATGAAGGTCTTACTGCTAAGTTTAGTTCAGCTCAATGTTTCACATTCTCTCTCATCAAAACATACTAATGATCTAATAATGTATACTTGCGTAGAAAGTCAACTTGATCATGTAAGGTCTTCAGTCATCACATGTAGTTGAATTGTTAGAGCTTCTCCTACTTCGCTGGTCCTAGATTAGAACAGTTTAATACCATTTTGTATATCCCCTTATATTACAGAGCGTGTGAGTAGCAGAGTGATGGAGCGCTAACTTTTCACAACAAATGTCTTATCGCGACGCTGCAGTTTACCCAGTTGTAATTTGGTACTGCGCTTACTTTTAGGAAAGGAGACGCAGCGAAGAAAAGAGACGGTCACTTTACATCATATAAAGTGGAGGTCTGGCATAATGAATTCTCATACACTTTATCCTTGACTATAGTGTCAGCTTAACTTAACATAACGTCTTTATATTCTGCAGAGCCTGTATACAACCAGTTTCATTGACATTACCTTGCTCTAAGAGCTGTGCGCATTCGGTCTATTCTTAAGTGCATTATTTGTCCCAGCCTCCACTACTTCCTGTGGTAATGCATTCCACGCAATCACCACTCTCTGACTAAAAAAATATTTCCTTATATCTAATCTGGACCTTTCTTAAGTTAATTTGTAACTATGTCCTCTTGTTCTTGTAGCTGGTTGAAATTTGAAGAAAAAAATCTTGTTACATTCTAATTTATCATCGGAACTTATATTGTGCTCTAGTTCACAATCAATCATGCTCTACATACGGAAATAAAACAAATTTAACGGTACAAAATACAACAAATCACTGCTGCGAATGAACCTTTCACAGAACCCTGCCCTGAAACCAACTGCATATTTTCCCCCCGAACACCCTATTTTAGCTGCACTGATAGTTGTCACAAGCAAGTTCCGTTATTTAATCAGCCGTGGAAGGTTACGCTTAAAAGGGATTTCTTCGTTAGTCAGAAGGCCTGTATGCACACTAAGCTGGGTTGATACCATCTCAAATCTTTGCAATTTGTTGTCATATGCTTCTGTTTTCATCGTGTGCCAAGTGTGTCACACCGTCTATCCATCCTTTTTTGGACTTCTTTTTGCTCTGGTGCTGTAGATCCGGACATCTGGAATATATTATGGCATTCTTGTAAGGTGTTCAACCATTTTTCATGTAATTAATGCACAATGTTGCTCACACCTTCTGTCTGTTCTCTCCGTTTTGCATTCTGTCTTGTGACTCCTAATGCTTTTCTCAAACACCTCATTTCACATGTCATAATTGTTTTTTTTTTATGTCTTGGTGAGAGTCCATGTTTTACGCTAGTTGTAGAGAGTGTGTAAAAACAAAATACTGTTTATCAATTGTCTCTTTGTGTCAACTGGCAGAAAAATTATAGGAGAAACTAGCACGAAAAATACAATATTATATGTGTGGTGATATCATCAGTCCATCGAGAATAAAAGATGTGTTATGTTGCGACACCCACACAAGCGATGCAGCAAAATAAGTGCGAAAATAGCATCACTGTAGGGACAATCAAAGGCTTGTTATGTTGAGCCAACACAAGAGTCGCAAAATGTTCTAGAATCATTGTAATTGATCACATCTGCTCTAATTTGGTTGAAAACGATATTGCAATATACGGTCTAATATGTACACATAACAATAATTATCTCAGTTGTCTATGGAATGCGTATCGTGCTCTCCAGAACAACATCTCTCATGCTGCAACTGCTCTTTAACAAAAAATATTAATGCTTTAATTATCCCCCAACTTCCGACTCGAATTATCTTCTATAAATTAGGGGGGTGTGGGGTGACTTTGCGTGTTCCATTGCACTAGCGAGCTATACAGATAGAACGTGAATTTTGGGCAGGGTTACCAAAGGAGGACTGATTATTGATGGAGAGCCAGACCAAGAATGACGTCATGGTCCTCCAGGCTGGAGATTAGACACGTTGTTAGCCAGATCGTTACAGCAACTTCAAAAGGCAAGACGTGCGTTCGGCATCCAGCATCCGTGAGACAGATGAGCAGTAGAGGCCAAACTCGAAATAAAGCCCATATTTTGAAATCAAATGCTCTAAATATCTATAATTTGAGACAGATGAATAATAATGACCAAACTCGAAATTAAGCCCATATCTGAACGATAATACCAAAATATAAACATGTTTCTGGAATGTAAGAGCACTATTTAAAACAGCAAAAACGTATCATGTAGCAAAATACGTGCATAATTATAAACTGTCCCTTCTAGGCATCAGGGAGAGTGAATAGACAGTTTTAAACAACTTACAACGTAAATATTACAATGCGTTCCATACATTGACCCACAGCATATAACCAGTAGATCTGGTTGTGCCCTTCCACCCTGATGAAATCAGACCATAGGACAGACAAAGAAAGAAATGTAAAGGCCAACAAAGGAATATCTGAAAGCCAGAAGGCGAAGAATGTTGACGAGGTCAATGAAATGAATTTTAAAAGACGTAGAGCCCCAAATTGTTTGAAAGCTCTAGCGAGGGAATCATAACGCGGGAGGTGATAATTATTTATAACAGGGGTGAGTAATGATAATAGACCAGAACGCTCTGGATCAGGAATCGGAAGATGAATGAGAAGAGAAAATTCCAGATTATCCTGGACAATTAAAGATTCTTTAGAGACACCCCTGAAGACATATGAAGATAAGGGTCATGGATTTATGTAATTGATATGTTGCTAAGACAGTCAAATGTGATCCAGATTCATGCCAGGTAAACTTTGAAATATATTATCTAGAATCTGACATTAGATCAGAGAAGAGACATGTAAGCTTGGTAACTGGCAAAGGCGACATATATTATATATAGAAACTATATTTTTTATATCTATCCGTCGGGTAACTTCATCGTTTGAAACCCGGGCATACAATATGGCCGCATAAGTACACATCAGGCGGCGGGAGTGGGCAAGTCTTCATTGCTTCATCACTTTGCAGAATAGTCAAAACTTTGTAATCTCTCAGCCGGATGGAGGTCGCATGGGGTCGGATGGAGCCGGATGGAGTCGCTTGGGGCCGGATGGAGTCGGATGGGGCCGGATGGGGTCGGATGGAGTCGGATGGGGCCGGGTGGGGCCGCATGGGGTCGGATGAGGGCCAGATGTGCACGACATAGGTTGTGTGAATCAGTAGCTCGGGTTCCAAGGAAAGCCTCTCCTAGCGCAGACTAGATCCAGATGTGTGTTAGGTTATTATGCAAAAGTGTTTTAATTGTACTTCGTGAAACGATGAATATTAAGAATTCCCACAGAGAATAGCCATTGGCTTGTGTTGATCTGCGATTTGAACCATTAAGATAGGTGCAATAAATGGTTTTGTTTAGAAAACAACACTTTAGCCCCGGTTGGTGACAATTCTCCGTCTCGTCACTGGCCAGAAAATCTTGTCGTGTCCCTCCCCTGAGCCGTATCCCGCTGTCGACCAGCCTCCTGACATTGACACTTTAACAACCACACCAGCCCCTATACAACATCTGCAGCTGTCATGGTAATCCCAACTTCCATTCAATTCTAAGCTAGCAATTTCCAAAGGTGTTACAAAATACAACTCGAGCGGTGACACGACAAAGCAGTGCCTTAAACATGCCCTAGGTCACTAAGTTTAGTTAAGTTCGCTCATAATAAAACACATCGACACACACATTCACACATAGACTTGCATGTGTCCATTTACTTAGCAATGTGCTCTGATATAAAAAACACTTCTACAAGTGTGTCAATTTCTCTCTCTCTCTCTCTTTATATATATATATATATATATATATATATATATATATATATATATATATATATATGTATATATATACATACACGCATATACATACACATATTCAGCACACACACATTCACAAAAACACAATACAAAATACGTTCGTTGGCCCTGCCAGATTAGAATACCTGTGAGTGTATCTAAGGAACGATTATACAACCGGTCTCACGCTGGCATGGGCAAGACATCATAAATCCATCTGGTTTCATAACGTGCACGAACTGGCCTTTTTCCTTTATTTTACAACAAATCTTTTCGGAACATAAATAAATAAAGAGATGAAAGTATTGAAAACCCACGTCCGCTGTGATGTAGTTCCAGCGGGAGATAAATCCAGAGATTGTCTTAGTGTTTTGTGGACTTTTGAATGGGGAGGCTGTGATGTGATGTCCTTATAGTTAAGTTGGTTGGCGCCCAAACAAACCATTTGCTGCTTCATATGTCCTTATCAAATCAGAAAATCTCTACCTTAAAAATGAAAGGCTAAACACGTAGAGCATGTTACTGGTTTAGATCAAAGTAGCTTCAAACAAATCACCAGAAGTCAAATGACAGTAAACGTGAATCCACGAAGCCACGTTTCGTGTGTTTCCTTTGACGGCTAACGTTTTAGAACTTGACTGATAATGTTGCCTTTTTGATGGGTGCGTGTATCCTTCGTACTTTGTTAGCTCTGCGTCTCAAAGCCACGGTAGATGTACAAGACGTTCACGCAAATGCTCTTCTTCTCCTTCTGCGTTTGTTGTCAATCTCCCGTTACCAAGCGCTGAACAGGGCTTTGCAAGGAGCAGGGTGTAGTCCGGAGAACAGAATGCATCGTGTCGCTAGTTTACAGTATGACTGCGATATTTCCTCCTCCCGGTTCGAGACATCCGTCTTCGACAGAATATCCATATAAATTATATATATAGAACAGCGTCCAAAGATTATCTATATTGCAAATACAGCAGTCATTTGTTTATGCTGTCTGCCGGTGAAATTAAAAAATTTAGTTATCAAGCACAGAATGATAATTTCTCAAGTTCCACAGATTATCTTCTCTTGACATTTTTTAGGTCGCATATTGAGCAACCTTTACAACCATCTTTGGTATGATAACTGGCTTAGTCGTAGTTTTAGTCGACCTGTACTTCCACAGAGACAGATGCACATGTGCAGGTCGCAGCTCTGGCTTGAGCTGGATGTAGCCGGTAGGAGGATTTCCTGCCCAGTGGGCTAGGACCGAGCAGCTTATTACTGCACTGAGTTAGGACAAGGGCCGCGGAGGGTGGTTATCCGATGTACGAGTCCATCTTAATTGACTCACTAGTGCAAGGTAGACCCACAGCCTGTTAGGCGCCATCTATGTTGCTCTAAACAAAACCACCTAATCAATTCCGGTATTATTCCATGTGATTAAGTTAGTCACCTCATACGACATGCTCTCTGTGGGGCAGTGGTGCTATTCTTGTCCTCGTCATAGATATAGACCATCGGCGAACCACTCGGATAATTAGCGTTCTTCTATTCAATTAAACTTCATAGACAGTGTCTATGAGGTAAAGAGCTCGGTTTATAAACCCAACGAACGGGATTAAAGTTACGTCGCGCTCAGTTTAACAAACCCGGCATGTCCATAGTGTGACTGATTGTACAATCTGACCCAATTGTACATGCGTAGCTGAGGAAGTCAAGAGGTACATTGGATCAGTCAGAGAAGATGGTGAGCTCGTGTGTCGTCGTCGGCACTTTCAGAAATAAGATGGACAGAGCACCAATAGGAGCGCCTAGATGCAATGATATCCTCACTTTGCGCCATTTTCCTTCCATTTACTTTCCTTATAGCCCATTTTCGGCCTCTTATTACTAAAGTAAATATATATCTTCAGTCCACTTATGTCGCTGGACGTCGTGTGGAGGTGTGACCTCCTTTGTTCCATATTTTTTTGCAGGTGAAAATCAACTGTTAGCAGATGGATTATACGATCGCCTATTTTTGAGACTCGTGGAGGTGGAATGGTAAATTAGAGTAAGGTTGTTCCGCAGCCTGTCAGGTGCCATCTAAGCCGCTACGCTAACCACATAACCTGGCGAATTCTCTAGGATGTGGGGCGACATGTGGGGTGACATGTGGGGCGAAATGTGGGGCGACATGTGGGGCGAATATCCCTAGTATAATTTGAGTAGATTTTTAACTTGAATGTTGCCCGAGCAGCTGCCGTTAGGCCTACTCTTTTCAATGTCCAACTGCTAAGGTATTTTTAACGTGCACGCCACTGCACACGGCTGTCTGATCTCACTACTGAGAGATAACGGGAAATATTTACCGGATGATCCACATGAAAAAATCGCGGTGTCCACCGTGATTTTAACCCGCGACCTCTAGCACCCGAGGCGAACATCTTACCTCGAGACCACTGGGTCCTCCCAGTAAATGTAAATGTATCCTGGGTTTTCTGTACTACCACACATCCTTTGCCGCTATCACCTCAATTTGTTCTGATGCAGTTTAGAATAGTGTCGATCATTGAAACATTTAACAGAACTTTCAACATTCAACTACAGTTAATAAATATGTTTTTGAGTATCGTTGTGGGTGAGAGGAGGTAGGAAGGGGAGGAGGGGGGGGTGGTGATGTGATGCCCATTTTGACAGCATCAGTTATGACATGTCTGCTTGGTTACGATGTGTTGACTTTATATCTGCGTAGTGCTATCTGAATAGCAGATTATTTTTTGTAGTGTTATAAAAGTGTGTGAGTTGAGCTATCTTCAAATTAATATTCTCCCTTGTCGATCCTCCAAAACATGTTTCCTATTTGTTTGCAATTAAACTCATCTCCAATATCATACTAACAATAACTGGTAAACAATGAGATGCAACACCTTAAATTAGAAGTTCATTTATGAGAACATTCGTTGTGAAAGTGCGTGTATGTTCTCAAAAGAAGGTTTCTGAAAAACACGTGTTTATTTAGCCGAGTAACATATTCAGTGAAACACGATCAATTCTGAAAGAGAGAAATCAAATTCACGTCTTCAATAATTGTTTTCATGATAGCATTGAAAAAGTTGAAAAGGTTTTAGCCATACAAATTTGAAAGTAACAAGTTTTTTACTTTATATAAAGAAACGGTTTGGACAACAATGTTGACATGGCCGCCAGATTATATATATATATATATATATATATATATATATATATATATATATATATATATATATATATGCGTGTATGTATTCCCTTCCTGAATTTCTGGGTCTCAATACTGGTGACAAGCGAATAGGTCCATTGTGTTCGCGCAAGTCGTACAGCTCAACTTATGGTTGGTGACCTCATAATGCTAACAAATAACCACACAAACCACTTCTACAAGATCGCATGAATACTTTGAGACTCATGCTTCTTGCGAAGCGGTCAGTTGCAGTGGTGGCATTATACAACTTATTGACTGAAAGAAACCATATAATGAAAATAAATCGATATAAACATATTTGCAGAAAGACATGTTGTATTGTAAAAGCAGCAATGGAAGCCGTTGGTTATATGAGGACATGCTCGTTACCTCTAATCACCGGGTTACATGGCGACGGGCGTGTGCTCTGTCTGGTTGTTATTGTTATAAACGTGTTACTCGTGCAGTTCTCGAATAACGTATTTGGTACTAAGACCGATGTTTGATTTCTGTTTTGACACCTTGATTAACAAACTAATGCGGTTTCTGTTTTGTTGCTAAAACTATAAGACCTAAGTTTTGTTTCTGTTTTGGCACCTTGATTAACAAACTAATGCGGTTTCTGTTTTGTTGCTAATACTATAAGACCTAAGTTTTGTTTCTATTTTGGCACCTTGATTAACAAACTAATGCGGTTTCTGTTTTGTTGCTAAAACTATAAGACCTAAGTTTGGTTTCTGTTTTGGCACCTTGATTAACAAACTAATGCGGTTTCTGTTCTGTTACTAATACTATAAGACCTAAGTTTGGTTTCTGTTTTGGCGCATCAATGGACACACCTATTTTGGTGTTTTGCACATTCACCGACCTACGGTCAAATGGCGAGTACTAAGAGTGTTGGTTGATACAACAAAACACTATAGTATAATTTACTGTCTTAAAGTGAAGACGTTTTTTGCCACAATTCAATCGTTGGAAGATAGTCAATAGAAGGCTTAGTTTAGACTTGTTCAGAGGACACGCATACTGGTTCGACTAACTTTGTTTCTTGTAACAGCAATCGTAAGAAATAACTGAAGAATACTATAACATTCAAATGCATTGTACATATAGAGCCATAGAAAAGGGTAGTGTACCACCCATCGATTGTCAAAATTATTGCGCTTAAATTGAAGATCTCATCCGCAAACTACATATCAGGAAGGACAAATTAATATTAAAAAAACAGAATATGCAGAAGAGCCAATACATACATATTACAATTGAAGATTAGCAAGGGAATAAGATAATTTCTCAGAAAACAATTAACAATGTAAGAGGCAGAATCTTCACTGCATCCGTGAGCGAAGAAATCAAAAGGGATAGAGAAGAATACCCGATCAAGAACATTATAAGTGAAAGGAAGAGCAATTACTGCGCTGTGGAAGGAACTCAAGAAAGTGCACAAAATTGAAATCGGCGCCAAATGACATGTACAGCTCTATATTCCAAAAATAGCTAACCTGGCCAATTCAAGCCGTACCTGCAATGACAAAGCCAACATAATAAACATTTTCTATTACAAAATGAAATTGTGTCGACAATAGATCGTGATACACCAGAAGAAGATCAAATATATTTGTTTTTGATTGACACATGGAGAGAGACAGGCGAAAATAGTCGATGTGATATATTTAATTAACTAAAGTTATAATCGTTACACGACAAAACATAAAACAGTTATTTTAAAACGTACCGATTATTAAGACGTACCGAAGGCTAAAAGATCTCAATTGTTTAAGTGAAATTAGTTAAAAGGTCTTATAGACAAATAAATGAGCAGTCAATGTCATACAACTAATTTGTTTGTTTTTTAACTTTATAGACGCAAGGAAATTTACAGCTTTGATGAAGGAATCAGTAGCGCAATAATACAAGCAAATTTCATAAAAGAGAAACACCAGGTGCCCACGGACCTATAGCAGCAAGAGCAGATGTACAGTGAACTGTAGCGATATCAGATGTAGAGTAAACTATAGCAGAAACTTATGTAGAGAAAACTATAGCAGAAACTCATGTAGAGAAAACTATAGCAGCAACTCATGTAGAGCAAACTATAGCAGAAACTTATGTAGAGCAAACTATTGCAGCAACTTATGTAGAGCAAACTATAGCAGCAACTTATGTAGAGAAAACTACAGCAGAAACTTATGTAGAGAAAACTACAGCAGAAACTTATGTAGAGAAAACTACAGCAGAAACTTATGTAGAGAAAACTACAGCAGAAACTTATGTAGTGAAAACTATAGCAGCAACTTATGTAGAGAAAACTATAGCAGCAACTTATGTAGAGAAAACTATAGCAGCAACTTATGTAGTGAAAACTATAGTAGCAACTTATGTAGAGAAAACTACAGCAGAAACTTATGTAGTGAAAACTATAGCAGCAACTTATGTAGAGAAAACTACAGCAGAAACTTATGTAGTGAAAACTATAGCAGCAACTTATGTAGAGAAAACTACAGCAGAAACTTATGTAGTGAAAACTATAGCAGCAACTTATGTAGAGAAAACTACAGCAGAAACTTATGTAGTGAAAACTATAGCAGCAACTTATGTAGAGAAAACTATAGCAGCAACTTATGTAGAGAAAACTATAGCAGCAACTTATGTAGAGAAAACTATAGCAACAACAGGAACATGAGAATATTTGTGTTTATCTGAACCGATGCGGGAATCACACGGGAACACCGCACAATAGGACACATGGATAACAAGACCAGCAGTAAATAAACATGGATAACTGTAGCAACATAAAAAAAAGAATGGAAACGAATAACGACAGTAATAACTTGGATAATACTAACAGGAAAAGCACGATATCAACAAATTTAGAAGTGCTAATTGTTTACAATTAGACGGCAAGTATTCCAAACATTAGCCTGCCATCTTGTATGTAAGGCATCAGCCCAGGGGAAAGAACCCGTCATAGGCCTTCACATGTGTCTTTCTAACGCGTTTATTCAATCACTCCTCTGGGAATGCAATGGAAACACTGACACTACACCTACGCTCGTGGACGTCTATACGCTCAGGTAGTAGTCCCCCACCAACTGCAGATATTTACAAACGATTTCAAACAAGGTTGGTACCGACATGCAGTACTGCCAGATAGGGCTTTCTAGAACCATTCTTCATAGCAAATCTATTACTCTCCAGCTGCAGATCTTGACAAACAATGATAGCACACAGAAGAATACTGATGCAAGGGCTGGCTGCCGAAGAATCGATTATTATCCTTCTTTCTGTTCAAGTTGGTAGAATATCTTATGACGTTTCTGGAGACACTGGGATTTCTGGACACACTGTAGACGACTTAGTCTGTCAATGCACTTTTTGTCATTGTGCTCATGTGTCTTATTAATAGTTTCCTAGATAACATCGGATACCCATACGATTATGTTGTCATTAATAGTTGTCCAGATAACATCGGATACCCATACGATTATGTTGTCATTAATAGTTGCCCAGATAACATCGGATACCCATACGATTATGTTGTCATTAATAGTTGCCCAGATAACATCGGATACCCATACGATTATATTACTTGATTTATAAGCACACTTTGATAGCACCAGCTGCATTCATGCCTAAACAGTTACTAACATCTTAATCATCGTCATCACCTGGTATGTCTGTATGATTAACATTTGCTCAATCATCCCAAGAACAATTCAATCATTAATACTTGCGCAATCATCCAAAGAACAATTCGATCATTAACACATGCGCAATTATCAAAAGAACAATTCAATCATTAACACATGCGCAATCATCCCAAGAACAATTCAATCATTAACACATGCGCAATCATCCCAAGAACAATTCAATCATTAACACATGCGCAATCATCCCAAGAACAATTCAATCATTAACACATGCGCAATCATCCCAAGAACAATTCAATCATTAACACATGCGCAATCATCCCAAGAACAATTCAATCATTAATACTTGTGCAATCAGCCCAAGAACAATTCAATCATTAACACATGCACAATCATCCCAAGAACAATGCAATCATTAACACATTCACAACCATCCCAACAACAGTTCATTAATTAACACATTCCCAACCAACTTAACGATAATTCAATCATTAATACATTCACAATCACTCCCACAATAATACAAGCATTATTAACTCATGCAGAATTACTCCCACAACAATACATTCATTAACACATTCAAAATTACTGCCACACTAATACAATCATTAACACATTGACAATCACTCCCACAACAATACAGTCATTAACGCATTCACAATCATTCCCCGAATAAAAATACAATCGTTAACATATGCTCAATCCTCCCCAATTCAAAATGAGCATTAACACGTTCACATGCAACTCCAATACCAAACTATCACTAACACATTCAGAATCTTTCCCACAACAACACAATCATTGGACACGGCACAATCGTTTTATTTTTAGAAAGTTAACCTTCTTTTGTAGTTGTGCAAAAGTATGCTAACACATTGAACAGAATACTTTGACAGAAGCACACTTTCTACGAGCCATTTATTAGTGAGTATGGTCTATGTGTCGGCAACGTGACATATCTCTATCGTCAGCACATGAAAAGTATTGACTGCGTCAGCTAGGCATAGAACGTCTAACGGACCCTGTTAATACATCTTTGATTCAAGACTTTATGTACTTCTCTCAACGTGGGCAATTAACATTTTACTTCCCTAACGTGCTATCGAACAAGGATGAATTGGTGTGCATGATTCATTACTAAAAAGCAGATTAAAATACAAAGAAATAAAAAAAAAAGAAATGAAAGTGTGTTGTTTCCTGGGGAAGAAGCTGGACTTTTTCATATACTAAGCACAGGTAATAGCTTCTGAAGCAAAGATTACTATAAATAGCAGAGAAAATCAGATATGGTATCTACATCTTATGTCTGCTATTGAATCAACAAAGACTGGCAGACCGGTAAAACGCAACACAGATTGCCAATGAAATAACACATTCCGGAAAAGGTGAAGTTTGCTACACAAAAAAGGGCTGCCGTGGCACACCTGCTCATCGTCAAAGCAAGAACAGGAGAACGTTATCCTTGCTGCGAGTTAAGGCGTATTTTCACAATCAAGAACAAACATGTGTTAGTTATCCTTACTGAAAGTAAGAACGAATAATTACAATCAAGACCAGGCGTATCTTATCCTTACAAGGTGTATTATGACAATACTAGTTTACTTATAAGACGCGCACTTTCTTAAAGATTTCCATTAACCTCACCTAATTTAGTGTATTTAAACATAGACTGCCTTTAGATGTAGGAAACGAATTGTGCTAGTCATAATGATGTTCTGTTCTGTTCTGTTTTAATAAGAAGAATCGACGTCATTATTCTCGGAGCACACCCATGGGCGCTTTTGTCCCTTTCAGTAAAGGCCGAAAAGGGATGATACTGATGGTTACTCTAGCTCTTGATTGCACGCACTCTCAGACGCCCTCTCTGCTAGACCCTAGCATGATTTTAAAACCCAATGGCCAGGACAGTTCCTAGATGGTAGAGACCTCTATGCCCGCTTCCACTCATGCTTCAGTCAGCCCTTCTGCATCTTCCAAACAAAGAATGCGATCCAGAGACGTTTATGACCTTCACTAAAAAAGTTCCAGATAGCGACCTCATAACCGAAGACACTACCTCGATCACTGTTTTGATGCAGGACGTTGTTGTCAGGTAATCACCGCTCCTCTCAGCAGCGACTCGTCCTCTTAGTTCATCAGAAAAGTCTGAACGGGTTTTATTACCACTTTGTACAGATCCATCGACATATATATATATATATATATATATATATATATATATATATATATAAATATATATATTAATATATATATATATATATATATACACATGATGCGTGTTCAAATGCCAACGGACCTAACTGCGCCAAGTGAACATACGTACGTTCGCATCGTCACTTCTGAGGTAAACAGCATATACCAACCGCCTAGTTTACAAAATGTCATTATCCTCGAACTGATAGTTTCCTCAGCAGACCGTTGAATACATTATGGGTGTGATACGGAATTCGTCCAGAGTTGATCAGCGAGCAGTGATTCGGTTTCTAGCACCTGAAGGATGTCGACCAGTTGACATTGATTGGGGTAGTCGATGGGGTTTTGAAAGCTGAGGACTACAGACCGCTTCGCCACTACTGTCGCCACGTCGTGTGCTGGCTATGTTTATTTATTTCACCCCAACAGAAAAAACAACATATGCCATACCGGGGAATCGAACCACTGCCCTCCTTGTCGGCAGGCAGGCTTCTAAACCATTCGGCCACGCTCTCCTCGCAGGCAGTGTATGGTGACAAACGTAAGCTCCGTCGACGGTCCACCCAAATTGCTGCATCAATTTTGACGATGGCATCTTCTGAGGCAACAATATGCGCCTAACTTAGTCTCGGAAGATTTCTCGTTAACTCACGTCCTTCTTTAAACATCGTTGGCCGGTTCTTCACTGTTGTCGTCGACACACTTATGTCGGTTGTATGTGTTTATATATATATATATATATATATATATATATATATATATATATATATATATATATATATATATATATATTCACACACACGAGGAGGCTTCACATTAATACCTTAAATACTCGTTTATGTTAAACTTATTCTGAAAAAAGTGAAACATAACTTTCATTTTTTCGACGTAGTTACCATTGAGTTTGTCTTCTTCTTCTTCGTACGCAGTCAGACAGTAACCATTATTTTTTCGAAAAAAGCGGCGGTCATCCTGAGGCTGTCGTCACTGCCACAGAGCTTGTCTTGCAGTTCCACTGGTGATGGCCACATCTGCTCTCTCTGATCATCGTATGTCGGGCAGTTCTGCAGCAGATGTTCAGCGGTCATTTTACCGGTACCGCACGGGCATTCGTCGATACCACCTATCTTTAATTTGTTGAATAGGTGGTACCTTAGTCTATTGTTGGCAGTGCGAAGTCTTCTTCTTCTTCTTCTGCGTACACAGTCAGACAGTAACCATTATTTTCTCGAAAAAAGCGGCGGTCATCCTGAGACTCTCGCCACTACCATAGAGCTTGTCTTGCAGTTCCACTGGCAATGGCCACATCTGCTCTCTCTGATCCTCGTATGTCGGGCAGTTCTGCAGCAGATGTTCAGTGGTCATTTTACCAGTACCGCACGGGCATTCGTCGGTACACCCTATCTTCAATTTGTTGAATAGGTGGTACCTCAGTCTGTTGTGGCCAGTGCGAAGTCTGAAGACAACGACCTGCTCTCTTCGGTTCAACTGGTAATAGGCATCGTTTTTGGTGTAACCAGTATGTTCGGTTTCCCATTTGGTCATGTATCTGGCTTTGATAAGCCGTTTTGACTCTTCGTACGTCATACTGGTATCTGTTTGTTGTAGCCTTGCACCTTCTTTTGCCAGTCTGTCTGCCTCCTCGTTGCCTTGGATGTTGCAGTGTGACGGAACCCACTGTACCACTACCCTTTTTGGTGCGGACTGCTGGCACAGTTTGCAGAGTGCTGCTCTTAAGTCATTAAGCTCAGTGTTTTTCTGGCTTTTTAGCGCTGTGACTACTTCGAGAGCATCTGTCAGCAGGACTATATGGCTCTCATTTTCACTGTGTGTTACCATTTCTTCCACTGCCGCCCTCAGTGCCTCTGCCTCTGCTCTGAAGTTGCTTGTGTACTTACCAGTAGCGAATGACAGTGTTATTTTTCTGCCATTTGGTAGGTTCAGGAATGCTCCTGCCCCTCCGTTCTGTGTAGTGTTTGTTACAGAACCGTCGGTGTATGCATGGGTCCAGCCCATGCTTGGGTAGCTTTTCGTTATGAAGCTTAGGGTAGTGTCTCTCCTTTCTTTTTCACTCTGGCAGTTTTTGTTTGCAATACCTGGTATATTTTCTACCACCTCTGGAAATATATCCTGCCTCCAAGTAGGTTTTCGTACAGTAGTGATGGGTTTTGGTGTTGTTAGTGCGTTTATGGGATCTTCGTGCATCTTTGCTTTGGCTATTTCGCAAAGTTTCTCCGCTTTCGTTTCAGTGCGAAGTCTGAAGACAACGACCTGCTCTCTTCTGTTCAACTGGTAATAGGCATCGTTTTTGGTGTAACCAGTACGTTCGGTTTCCCATTTGGTCATGTATCTGGCTTTGATAAGCCGTTTTGACTCTTCGTACGTCATACTAGTATCTGTTTGTGGTAGTCTTGCAACCTTTGAGTTTGATACAAGTCCTCTATCACCTTTAAGATACATGGATTACTGTAGAAATAATTTATCTTGGTCGGGTGTGAAACCACTCATCATGCACCACCTGTTAGATCCCTTCATTAGACCTGAAAATCGTTTCTCCAAATGTCTCTTTCAGTCGTCCACAGACGTGAAAATCTTTTCTCCCAATGTCTCTTTCAGTCGTCCACAGACGTGAAAATCGTTTCTCCCAATGTCTCTTTCAGTCGTCCACAGACGTGAAAATCGTTTCTCCCAATGTCTCTTCCAGTCGTCCACAGACGTGAAAATCGTTTCTCCCAATGTCTCTTTCAGTCATCCACAGACGTGAAAATCGTTTCTCCCAATGTCTCTTTCAGTCGTCCACAGACGTGAAAATCGTTTCTCCCAATGTCTCTTTCAGTCGTCCACAGACGTGCAAATCGTTTCTCCCAATGTCTCTTTCAGTCGTCCACAGACGTGAAAATCGTTTCTCCCAATGTCTCTTTCAGTCGTCCACAGACGTGAAAATCGTTTCTCCCAATGTCTCTTTCAGTCGTCCTCAGACGTGAAAATCAATTCTCCCAATGTCTCTTTCAGTCGTCCACAGACGTGAAAATCGTTTCTCCCAATGTATCTTTCAGTCGTCCACAGACGTGAAAATCGTTTCTCCCAATGTCTCTTTCAGTCGTCCACAGACGTGAAAATCATTTCTCCCAATGTCTCTTTCAGTCGTCCACAGACGTGAAAATCGTTTCTCCCAATGTATCTTTCAGTCGTCCACAGACGTGAAAATCAGTGGTGGGGCTAGGTCTGGTGAGTACGGCGGATGTGGTAGATACTGAAAGTGGGGGTCTTCGTTGGTTACAGTCGGTGCACGGGCAGTATGAGGTCGAGCATTGTCATGTTACAGTCGGTGCACGGGCAGTATGAGGTCAAGCAGTGTCATGTTACAGTCGGTGCACGGGCAGTATGAGTTCGAGCAGTGTCATGTTACAGTCGGTGCACGGGCAGTATGAGTTCGAGCATTGTCATGTTACTAAAGGACACATTTACGTTCACGTCGTTTGAATTTATTGCGAGTTTAACGTGATTCCTGAGAAGATCAATATGTGTGGTGCTGGTGGCAGTGTTCTCTCTGGACAGGAATGTAGTTCTCTAAGATGATTCCTAAGAAGATCTATATACGTGGTGCTGGTAACAGTGTTCTATCTAGACAGGCATATAGTTCTCTAAGATGATTCCTGAGAAGATTTATATATGTGGTGCTGGTGGCAGTGTTCTCTCTGGACAGGCATGTAGTTCTCTAAAATAAGCCCAAATAAGAGTCAGTATAACCTTCCAGACAGATTGCTTCATGCAAAACTTCACCTGTTTCGACGAGGAGGAGAGATAACGTTATTCCTTGCACAGTCTCTTCGTTTCAGGTTCGTGGTAGTGAACCCAGGTATCATCTCCAGTAACAATTCTTGCTGGAAAACCAATTGTAAAGAAAATGTTAAAATAATCATATATGTATAATATGATTAAAATCAGCACCTTTTCCGAGAAAGCAGCTAATCATTGTCTTTAGTGTGCCAGGTGCCACTTACATTTATGTACGGTTTGATCAACGTGGCACTTATAAGGCACTTTTAAGATCAGCTGCAATCAAAGGTCCCTCCGAGCTATAAAAGACCAGCTGCAATCAAAGGTCCCTCCGAGCTATATAAGACCAGCTGCAATCAAAGGTCCCTCCGAGCTATATAAGGCTATTGAGACTGAATGACACGTCCATCAAGCCTTTAGTATTGGTTTGAGCAAGATGCACCACATGCCACCAGCCTTGTTGGGATTGGTTTGGAGCAAGAGGCACCACATGCCACCAGCCTTGTTGGGATTGGTTTGGAGCAAGATGCATCACATGCCACCAGCCTTGTTGAGATTGGTTTGGAGGAAGAGGCATCACATGCCACCAGCCTTGTTGGGATTGGTTTGGAGCAAGATGCATCACATGCCACCAGCCTTGTTGAGATTGGTTTGGAGGAAGAGGCATCACATGCCACCAGCCTTGTTGGTATTGGTATGGAGCAAGAGTCATCACATGCCACCAGCCTTGTTGAGATTGGTTTGGAGCAAGATGCACCACATGCCACCAGCCTTGTTGGGATTGGTTTGGAGCAAGATGCATCACATGCCACCAGCCTTGTCGGGATTGGTTTGAGCAAGAGGCACCACATCCCACCAGCCTCGGATCACTGTGAAATTACCTCACAGTCTATTGTATGTCCTTGACCCGTTTATGTATGTCAGGAAGTCATTTGCAAATGTCAAAGTGCGCCCCGCACGTGTTGGTTGAATGTTGTCTACTTTTAATGTGTAGTGGATTAACAGTAGTGTTAGCCTTGGGATGCCACCGATATAACCGCAAGCATATGAGTCTAGACGCAGATGTTCAGATCGCAAGCGGAATGCAATTGTTCTTTCCATGATAGCAACTGCCATCCAACTCGTCAGTCATGGATGTATTCTATATTTCTTCATACGGTGCATTAATTTCCAACCGCTCACAATGTTATAAGCAGCCTCTAGATAAAGGGCCACAGCGACTGGTTCTTGGTTGAGCTGAAAATCTTCATACGCGTCGTAAGCGAATGTATCAGCATTGGACCACGTCTCCTTCATTTGTCTGTAGGTATCCAGATTGTCAGGCTAGATGTGATACTTCTATGCTTGCGACAAGGCCTTTCTGAAAATATTTGCCAAGTAATTTTGCACAGATATTTTGCAAAGTATTGACTCTATAGCTACTTAGTATGATGGGACCCTTGACTGGTTTATGGAGTGTACAGAGTTAGCTGTGGAGTCAATCCTCAGAATGATTAAGATGTTGATGATGATTAATGTCAATTTGTGTAGATGATAATGATTGGCTAGCTAGAAATAGAACAAAATTTTAAGTGGCTCATAGAACTTCATTACACCTGGGGGACCCCCAATGTGCCCAGTTCCTTTCATTGATGTTCATATCGGTGTGGAGGACAGATTATAAACTCCGCAGCGGCCACAGTGGCTCCAAAATGTCCCCCTGAGTTATCATTTTCCAATTTACAGCTAGGTCGACTGTGACGTACAGTCATATCATGATAAACCTCGCGACATATCCGATTTGTCAAACCGAGATCGACGTGATTTGAGCGCCACACGTTGTGGGACAACACTGAAAACCAATCTCGCAACTGCTAAGCCACACCTCCCCCCCTCCCCAACCCCTCTTAGTCAGATGTGTGGTAATGAAGAACAATAACGTCATGGCCTGCGCTAGTGATGACTGCTAATGTATCTGGTGTTCAATGTTATGCTGGTCTTCATTACGTTGAGCTCTCCGTATGGTAATAGTAACACAGTTACACAATTGTGAAGGTGGTCTTCATTAAGTTGAGCTCTCATTTGGTAATAGTAAAAAAGTTACATAATTGTGAAGGGCGTGCTCATTAAGTTGAGCTCTCATTTGGTAATAATAAAAAAGTTACATAATTGTGAAGGGCGTGTTCATTAAGTTGAGCTCTCAACAAGGTAACAATTACAGGATTATATCATCTGCTCCAGATTCGTATCGTCCAATATATCAAGCAAGTAGGAATACATCAAAATAAATGGCACGTGTTCACAATATCTGACTAACGTAAAATGGACATAAGCTGACACATGTCTATTACTTGTGTCAGGTATAATGCGAGCTAATACTCCGGGGGATGCAAAACTGTAAAATCCATGTGTTTATGCTTAGCTACTTTTCGTTCTACACGTTTATCATTCTTTAACTCTGCTTTATCGTCACATGTCTTAATCTTTATATATAACTCGTGTATATATATATATGTGGGTGTGTGTGTGTATTTGTGTAAATGTATGTATATATATGTGTGTAATATTTACTCGTGTTTTTATGGACAACATTTTTCCAAATTTTTAAATGAGAAAACTTATTCTTCATCCTTAAATTCTATAGAATTGTTTATCGATCTCCAAAAAAAGATGATATTTCTTTTTGTTCAAAATTTCGTGTTTTTTTCAAAATGAACTATATTCAAATTGATGTACATCGTTTGCTGTATATTCATTATCCTTGCAATACGTACGTTTTTGTTCGTCCTTGTGTACTGCTATGCTTTTGTCTTCAAATGACAATGCAGCCACAACATTCTTCACATAGAAATACTGATGTTACTTTTCATCTTAAAATGATCACTAAACCACCGTTCTTCACATATAAATACTGACATTACTGTTCATCTTAAAATATTAACTTATTTGTCACCTGAAATGACTGTCATTTGTGGCTGGTGTCTTGATCTGGAAGAATTGAAGTTAACAACATTCTAACTTTCTTACGCCTTTTTTGTCATAAAAAATAATTACGCTCATCTTCAACTTCAAAGGCTTACAAATTATACGCGTGTAAAGCTGTCTTGTATCGGATAAGCGTTGAATTAGTCCATCTAGAGACACGTTTGTCTTAAATGTGAACTAAGCAGAAACAAATAAAAGAACAAAAACAAACTGTCATTACCGTGTTGGTTTCCATTTCTGAGGTCCACTTGGGGATAATAGTGGGCTGAAGAATAAAGACGATTCACTTCACGAAGTACAGTAAAGACTTCAAAGATTTTGATTTACTTCTTTTAAAAGATGTGCTTTACCAAGGTTTTGAACTCCTTTTCTCGTGGTCAGAATACGTACATCAATATCGCTTGGCCAGCCATTTTTATAACAAATGAATTACTTGTCATAAAAACATGAAATGGCCTATTTAATGTGTTTTCCCTTGTTTCACCCTCAAGTGAGTACCAACTGAGCTATAGTATTTCCTAATTGTTAACAGCGTATTAAGAAACACATTTCATTGGAAGAAATGTGAATATTCTATGAAGCAAGCTAAAGAATGATAAGACATCTGATATTGTGACCAGCATATGAAAGTTAAGGAGATATATGTGCCCGTAATACTTTATCTTTACCGATAGAATTCCCATAGTGGATCCTGGGGCCCCTTACTGTTAAGAAAATCAGAGGATCACTCCACTTCATGCATGTTGTCAAAGACGACTTAAAAGCAAGCAACTTATCATGTGGAACATATTATTCAGAAACAATAGAAGATAGCTGGTGTTTTTATTGACAAGTGGACATTCTATTACTTTTACCCCATGTGGGATGAACATTCTAAGACTCTGCAGCTCTGCAGAGAGCCAAAGAGTGAGAGACTGTGTACCCACGGAGCAAGGCCAGAGATGTTCTCATGACGAGCCCCATCAACCTGTACCAGAAAGTCTAGGTATCTCAATAGCGGTTTCACACAGAACTGTGAGTCCATCATCCTACTCTGTTCTTCATATCCTCAAATATTTTCTACTTTTAGATCATCTATATCGCAATGGGAGGCAATAGAGCCCTTCAGTAACACGAAGGGAAATGTCCTTATGGATGACAAGCTGTTCCTCACAAAACCATTAGAAGTGTGTAGATGAATGGCTGATATAGCGTCATACATCTTATACTAGAGATTAGATTGTAGGCATAACCGAAACAAAATCTATCATTACACCCATCATACATCTCGGTCTAGAGATGTCATATTATTCATTGACGCTTAAATCTATCTTTACAGCTGTCACACATGAAAATCTAGAGAAGTCATTGTTTTCATTGAAGCTTAAATCTATTCTTACATCCGTCATACATCTCGCTCTAGAGATGTCATTGTATTCATTGAAGCTAAGATCGATTCTAACAGCCGTCATACATCTCATTCTAGAGATGTCATTTTATTCAGTTAAACAAAGATATATTGTTACAGTTTATTTTTTACTCTTATGGTTCATATTACGATGCATATGACTAGTAAATATATTCCGCTTGCCTGATCATTCACAGCTCGGTGCAGGATTAGTCTTTCCTTCACTCTTGATAGAAAAAAAAACGTTAAGTCCTTACCAGTATTCGAATACTTGTCATTCTGACTAGAAAAACTTTATCCTACACATTCGACTACCAGCTCCTCGGTTACTACCAGTAGACCGGTATTCTAAACATTCGACTTTCAGCTCCTCAGTTACTACTAGTAGACCGGTTTACTGATCGTTCGACTACCAGCTCTTCAGTTACTACTAGTAGACCGTTAAACTGAACGTTCGACTACCAGCTCCTCGGTTACTACTAGTAGACCGGTAAACTGAACGTTCGACTACCAGCTCCTAGTGAAACACTAGTAGACCGGTATACTAAAGGTTCGACAACCAAATTGTACCATCACCACAGCCATCTTTTTCCATCACGGAAGCCAGTTTGTACCTTCACCACAGCCAGTTTCTACCATCATCACAACCAGTTTGTTCCATCACAAAAGCCAGTTTGTACCATCGTCATAACCCGACTGTACCATTATCATAACCAGTCTGTACCGTCATTATAACCAGCCTGTACCGTCGTCATAACCAGTCTGTAACATCGTTATAACCAGTATGTACCATCAATACCGCCAGTCTCTACCATCATCACAGCCAATCTGTACCATCACTACAGCCAGTTTATATCATTACTACAGCCAGTTTATATCATTACTACAGCCAGTTTTTACCACCATCACAGCCAGGTTGTACCACCATCACAGCCAGTTTGTACCACCATCACAGCCAATGTGTACCACCATCACAGCCAATGTGTACCACCATCACAGCCAGTTTGTACCACCATCACAGCCAGTGTGTACCACCATAACAGCCAGTGTGTACCACCATCACAGCCAATGTGTATCACCATCACAGCCAGTGTGTACCACCATAGCAGCCAGTTTGTACCACCATAACAGCCAGTTTGTACCACCATAACAGCCAGGTTGTACCACCATAGCAGCCAGTTTGTACCACCATAACAGCCAGTGTGTACCACCATAACAGCCAGGTTGTACCACCATCACCGCCAGGTTGTACCACCATCACAGCCAGGTTGTACCACCATCACCGCCAGCATATAGACTACACTTCGACTAATAAGATCCGCATTTGTTGAGAGCTGATAGAAACACCAAGTGCCTGAACACACATTCTCCCTTTCACTTCAATTATGCTTATGTTGTAATGTCTGATCCCATTGGCCGTAGAGACAGTTTATCGTTTGTCCGTGCTGATAGCTTTCTCTGACTCAGGACGATTTAAGACCAGACAATTTCTAGGACTGGTCAAAGGATCCAAGAATATTTCACCTAATCGCTGTAATGCACGAACTAGTAGTATACTTTCTACAAACACTGGACGAAATTTAGTGACATTTAGTAGTTTATTTGTACACTTGACAAGATATATTAAACGTTGACAATTTATATGTATTGCAGAAAAGCTATATACACACATGGTGGTTGATACTTATTGCAGACAAGCTATATAGACTACAAATGGTTGATACTTATTGCAGACAAGCTATTTAGACTACAAATGGTTGATACTTATTGCAGACAAGCTATATAGACTACAAATGGTTGATACTTAATGCAGACAAGCTCTATACATCACTTGTGGTTGATACTTATTGCAAACAGCTGTAACGCTGCACAGTTTCTTCTCTGCATTCTTCCTGTGTACCTGGCCTGCAAACCTCACTAGGGGGCTGAAATCGACTGCATGATTAACGCGGCTTACAACTTTAAAAAATAAACTTCACTGACTAAGTCGTATGAAACTCTTGTATTGTATCTCCTGTATCTTGCAGTTGCTCGTACTGGGTTTCTTTGTTTGAGAATTGTTCTCTGTATCTATAGTATCTTGACTTGTTTATCAACGGTGATGTGCGAGTCGTAAAAGGGCTGTGGTATTCTGTAATATGGATTGCAAGCTTTTTTTGTGAGCTGGGATTCTTCCAGATGACGTGTCGTCGTTTGATCTCCAGTTTCTAACGAATGTCTAAAATGTTTTGAATGATGTGACCTATTTGTCTAAAACTCTTGGTTTTATCCATGACATTTGCTTGCCATGAATCCCATAAACAAGACGTTCGTCCTGTGTATCTAGCCTGCAAGTCTTTCTTGTTCTTAGTGATCGGTTCCCTACTTCACGAATCTTTCAAGTTTCTTAATTTTAAAATAGTTAATGATTTATGTCCCCCAAACTATTATTATGCAATTGTTTGTCACTTTTAATAGTTAAGGAATTTATATCTGTATCAAAAGTGTTTTGAATTGATCATCTTTGGTGCTTTGTGAGCTCTTTAAAGGACCAAGTGCTAGCCTCTTTTGTACTTGCATTTTGACTTCGCTGTTAACGATCTAGTACTATTTTTGTTGTTGTCCGATGACCTTTTTATTTGTTCGTGAGTCAATCTGATCTGCAACTTGGGAATCAAAACTATAATTTGCATTACCTCAAGGAAGGTGTAGGTCCACCTTCTTTAGTACGTTTTGGAAAATATAAAACGAAAACTACACCCCCTACCTGATTTATATAGACCTTTGATATTTAGTACTTATTGCAAAGAACGGGCAATTTATATAAACCGTTGATATTTAGTACTTATTGCAAAGAACGGGCAATTTATATAAACCGTTGATATTTGACACTTAGTGCAATAAACAGACAATGTGTATAGACCATTTGAAAATTGATACTTATTACAAAGAACGGTCAAGTTATTTAAATATATGAAAAGAGAGATAACTAGACTGAGATTTGACTTGGAGAAGTTGAAGTACCCGGATATAGTGGAGACCTTTGGAGCGGTGATGGGAGGGGGGGGGGGGGGGAAGATTCGCACATCTCTTGGTTCTTAACGAGAAGGTAGATGTTGAGACGATAAATGAAGCCCTGAATTCTGCATTAATTTTCACGGCATCTGAGATTCTAGGTAGGTGCAGGATTAAGAAGAAAGCATGGATCACGAGTGAAATACTGGATTTATGTGACAAGAGACGACAAATGAAGAGAGCGAAGAAAACACTAGATGGGATTCAGAAATATTGAGAGATAATGGAAACATAAAGACCAAGATGAAACAGGCCAAGGTGGAATGGATAACGACTCAGCGTGCAAATATCGAACAAAATCTCGAAGGAAATGATGCCAAGGGGGCATATAAATTAGTCAAGGACTTAGTAAGGCCTGCACAAAGTCGAAATACAACGATTCAGGACAAGAGTGGAAAATATCTCACAGAAACTCAAGACATTCGTGAGCGCTGAACAGAGTACTGTTCGGAACTATTTAAGCATGAAGGTCGAGGTGACCCAAGAAATGCAATGTCTCCTGAAATGAGTCTGATAGAGGAAAATCAAACGATAACAAGGGAAGAAGTATATGAAGCCGTGAAAATGCTGAAGAGAGGGAAGGCTGTAGGTGTGTATAATATCCCAGCAGAGCTCCTACAAGTGGGTGGTGAGGCGACAATTGATACCCTGACTTACATCTGCAATAGAAAATGGCAGACAGGAGAGTGGCCCACCAGCTTGACAAAATCAGTAATTATACCACTGCCTAAATCAGGAAACCTAAATATGTGTCAGAACTATCAAACAATCTGTCTGATAGGTCATCCAAGTAAAGTTCTCTTGAGAATAATACTTAACAGACTGAAACCACGGGCAGAGAATATCATTGCCGAAGAACAAGCGGGCTTTCGATCGAGAAGAAGTACCATCGAGCAGATATTTAATATTCGGCTAATGAATGAGAAGTACTCAGAGTATCAACAACAACTCTACCATGCCTTCATTGACTTTAGGAAGGCGTTTGACAGAGTGTGGCATGCGGCGCTATGGTCAACAATGACGCATTATAAGTTCAACAGTGATATTGTGAGGGTAATTGCAAACCTTTATGAGCAGGCGACAAGCTCAGTCTCGGTAGAGGGAACGCTAGGTGATTAGTTCCGTACGACGGTGGGTGTGAAACAGGGATGTATATTCTCCCGAAGACTCTTCAATATATTCTTGGAGAGAATAATGGAGACGACCTTAAAAGGACATGTTGGCACGGTTAAAATAGGTGAAAGGCTTATCACAAACTTCCGATTTGCTGATGATATTGATGTATTGGCAGGCACAGAAACTGAACTCCAGCAGTTGATTGGTAGATTGGATAGATCTGCCCTCAGTTTTGGTATGGAAATAAATGCAGATAAAACAAAGCTCATGACCAATAACATAGCAGGGTTTAAATTTGTAATTGAGGCAAATGAGCAGGAACTTGAGGTGGTAAAACGTTTCAAATATAAGGGATCATTGATCAGTGAAGAGGGATCGAAGCCAGAGGTAATTTCAAGAATATCACAAACAACATCGGCGCTGACTCGGCTGAAACTTATATGGCAAGACAAGCGGCTCGCCCTCGGCATAAAAGTTAAGACTAATGTGCTCTTTGGTGCTACCAATATCTCTGCGATAACCTGGACCATTACAGCAGATATCCAGGGCAGAATACATGCAATGGAAATGAGGTGCTATAGAAAACAACTAAATGTTACATGTAAAGATCGAGTCACGAACGTAGAAATACGTCAGAGAGTTGAAGACGCTATTGGTCCTTTTGAAGATCTGTTCACAGCTTTAAAAATACGAAAGATGGCCTGGTGCTGGCACGTCGCGAGGTCCAACGGAATTACCAACTCGATACTTTTGGTTCCGTTACGAGACAGAGAGGACGAGGACGTCCAAGGACGAGATGGGTGGACAACATCACTGAGTGGTCAGGCCTTCGTCCCGATGAGATACGACAGGCGGCGACAGACAGAGAGTGATGACGTAGGATTTTGGGAGTGTCTTTATGTGTGCCCCAACGACCTGATGGGTTACGAGATGAACTGAACTGAACTGAACTGATATATATATATATATATATATATATATATATATATATATATATATATATATATATATATACGAGGTTGTTCAAAAAGTAATCGACCTTTGGACCACAAAAATACAATTGCTCATTTGGAGGTTTGAAACCCTAATCTCCTTCAAAGTACGCTCCTTGGACACCACACACATTTCCCAGCGGTTGCGCCATTGCTGGAAGCAGTTTAGGAACGCCTCATTGGGAATGGAGTACAGCTGGGTCGTCACATTCCTCATATTGTCTTCTCGAGACTCAAATCGGATCTCTTAATTGTATCTTCGAGGAACAGCCAAAAATCGCATAAAGTCATATAGGGAGAATAGGAAGCCTGGTGAACCAGATGAACGTTGTGCTTGGCCAAGAAAGTCTGAAACAGATGCAAAGAATGGGCGGGATCGTTGGCGTGATGGAGCTACGAAGTTCCCGTTGTCCACAAGTCCGGTAGTTTGGCTCAAACAGCATATCGATGGCGACTGATGACCTCCAGGTAGGACTCTTTGATAATTTGTTGACAGGTGCACACACACAACAAACAGCCAACATACCTTTGCAATTTCTGCGCACCTACCTAGCTCTTTTGTCGTTCTTGGGGATGATGAATGTCTCCACTGTGATGACTGCAGCTTAGTTTTTGGATCTCACAAATAAGGCTGTTGAATCTTCTGAATGGTTTCAACTTAGATATCGTCTACCTTTTTACAAAATGTGATGCAACATTGCTCAATTCTTTCCTTCATTTCGTGGTGACTGATAACCCGGCTGGTGCTCACTGCACTCTAAACTAAAAGTCTGACTGCCAGCAATTGATGGAATCTGCGTGTGGGGAAAAAATTACGAATGCTTATAAAGGTTCTTTATACCTCCTTGCCAAAGGACAACACCCATGTTTCATTTAATTCCGCAAAAAAAGATCTAGGTCTATACTTTTCTAACACACTTCGTGTGTGTATATATTCAATATTCATATATATATATATATATATATATATATATATATATATAATATATATATATATATATATATATATATATATATATATATATATATACACAGTTCTTAGTTCTTAGTTGACTTGTGCTTCTACAGTGGTAGATGCCCTTGTGCAGGTCCCAGCTCTGGTATGAGCTGGATGTAGTCGTGAGAAGGGTTGAGGACCTAACGGTAATGGCTCGAGCTGCTTAATAATCTGCTGCGTTGTGACAAGCGCTTTCGGTGGTGATTAATCGAAGTGTGAATCCATCTTAATAGACTCAAACACTAAGAAAAAGTAGACCGCAGCCTGTTAGGTGCCATCTATGCTGCTCTAAACAAACCACCTAACCATGGCCTGTATTATGCCAGTTCACAGTTAGTCGCCTCTTAGGACATGCTCTCTGTGAGGCAGAGGTGCTATTCTTGTCTTTGTCATACACAAAACCCCGGCAGACCACTCGAGACACACATATATATATATATATATATATATATATATATATATATATATATATATATATATATATATATATATATACCATTTGATAGATTTTACTTATTTTAGTCATGAGACTCTTACCAGACTAGAAAAGCATGTCATTGGCACTTGAACTGAATCATTTCAATCTAAAACCAAGTAAAGAAAACAAATAGGTAATAATTTGTGATTGTCATTCTTTTAATACTTAAATCGATGCCTCTGAATCAACCTTCCGCTATTTTGTTTCCTGTTCGTCTTGGTCTACTTTCCTTCATCAGCGTCCTAATATATATCATAATTTGATATTCGTTCTGCCAGGGTTATTTCTGTTCTTTTCGCTCTTTGCAATACCAGTACCGGTTCTTAATTCTTATGTTCTCGGTTTCTGTTGTTTCGAACCTTCTTCTGTCTCTTGTGTATTATCCAATTTCATTTCATCATGTGTGAAAAACTCCGAAAGCACGTATCAGAATAACATTCAGTATTTGCATTATCTTCTGGAAGTCACTAACAGTCGAGCTAAGGGCAGAAAATCGAATTTCAGATCGGTTTCTTGACCAAAGTTGAAAGGACTGTAGTCCAACTTGATAACGTGTTCAAATGTTTCATTGTGTGAGTTGTCTGAGCCTTATAGCGGTGCTGATTTCACACGTTTTAGAATATTACTTACATATTAATGACCAATAATAGTAATGAGTATCATGTTGCCCTCTAACATCATCCTAAGTGATAATGCCGACACCAGACAGACATTATACTAGTTTATCATGTCGACACCAGACATTATACTAGTTTATCATGTCGACACCAGACAGACATTGTACTAGTTTATCATGTCGACACTAGACATACATTATACTAGTTTATCATGTCGACACTAGACATACATTGTACTAGTTTATCATGTCGACACTAGACAAACATTATACTAGTTTATCATGTCGATACCAGACATACATTGTACTAGTTTATCATGTCGATACCAGACATACATTGTACTAGTTTATCATGTCGACACTAGACAAACATTGTACTAGTTTATCATGTCGACACTAGACATACATTATACTAGTTTATCATGTCGACACTAGACATACATTATACTAGTTTATCATGTCGACACTAGACATACATTATACTAGTTTATCATGTCGACACTAGACATACATTGTACTAGTTTATCATGTCGACACCAGACATTATATTAGTTTATCATGTCGACACTAGACATACATTGTACTAGTTTATCATATCGACACCAGATATTATATTAGTTTATCATGTCGACACTAGACATACATTGTACTAGTTTATCATGTCGACACTAGACAAACATTGTACTAGTTTATCATGTCGACATTAGACATACATTATACTAGTTTATCATGTCGATACCAGACATACATTATTCTAGTTTATCATGTCGACACCAGATAGACATTATACTAGTCTATTATGTCGAAATTTCACATAATACTGGAATGTCGTGTCCTTATTTGACATCTGAAATAATACTAGACTTTCGTGTACACATTTAGCATATCAGATAATACTAGACTATCGTGTCCACATCTAACATAATACTAGACTATCGTGTCCACCTCTGGTATTTCACAGTAATACTGGACTATCACGCCCAACTCCGGTATATCAAACAATACTAAGCTATAGCGTCCACCTCTAGTATTTCACATAATACTAGACTATCGTGTCCACCTCTGGTATATCACATAATACTAGACTATCGTGTCCACATCTCACATAATACTAAACTATCTTGTCCACCTCTGGTATATCACATGATACTAGAATATCGTGTCCACATCTCACATAATACTAGGCTATCGTGTCCACATCTCACATAATACTAGACTATCGTGTCCACATATCACATAATACTAGACTATCGTGTCCACATCTCACATAATACTAGACTATCGTGTTCACATCTCACATAACACTAGACTATCGTGTCCACATATCACATAAAACTAGACTATCGTGTCAACATTTCACATAACACTAGACTATCGTGTCCACATATTACATAATACTGGACTATCGTATCCACCTCTGCCACATCACATAACACTAGACTATCGTGTCCACATCTCACATAATACTAGACTATCGTGTCCACATCTCACATAATACTGGACTGAACTGAACTGATATATATATATATATATATATATATATATATATATATATATATATATATATATATATATATATATACGAGGTTGTTCAAAAAGTAATCGACCTTTGGACCACAAAAATACAATTGCTCATTTGGAGGTTTGAAACCCTAATCTCCTTCAAAGTACTGCCACATCACATAACACTAGACTATCGTATCCACATCTCACATAATACTAGACTATCGTGTCCACATATTACATAATACTGGACTATCGTGTCCACATATTACATAATACTGGACTATCGTGACCACATATTACATAATACTGGACTATCGTGTCCACCTCTGCCACATCACATAACACTAGACTATCGTGTCCACATCTCACATAATACTAGACTATCGTGTCCACCTCAGCCACATCACATAATACTAGACTAGTGTGTCGATATAACAGTTAAGGCTTCAAGTACATTGGTGACTGCGATATTTTAATGTAGACTTATGGCTACATAGGTGCTGATTTCTAAAGCGTACATTACCCCCATATGGAACACATGAATAAGAACAAGAACTTACAGAGAAGATGATGTAGGACTGAAAGTAGAGTGAAATGAATACACGTTCATGAAACAACCTACCGATATAGCCAGGAAGGTGCGGCATTGAAACCTGCGTGTGAAGTGAAGAGTTTTCAGGTCAGCCGAAAACACATATCCAGGATGAGTGAACAAGAAACAACTAGCAGCTAGAGTCTCATAAACGCATCTCATTTGGTCCGCTCAAAATGGACAACCTTGTGGTCGTATGTTTTCTGTGGACTCAAAGCAGCAATTAGATCTACTCGTCAGCGCATTGACTGAGTTGACTTTGTAATAGTTTTATAATGGGCAGTTGTGATCTGATTAAGTGTACTTATTGGGGTCGCTGTAGTCAAGAGGTTAAGGTACTCGCCTCTCACAGTGATGAACAGAAACGGTGGGCGTCGAATCCTGCAAGTTTCAAGCAACCCCTGGTCTCACGGGAGGTAAGACCAGAGTGACTGCATCCTGAGTTACCTCCAGTCGTCTCGACCAATAGTCTTGTCACTGATCCAAAGTAACTCGGGATAACTTGATGACCAGCACATATTCTTCCACACTATAATCCAAATACAGCATACATCACATTAATACGACAGAACCGTATAATGTTGTGGTCATCATCGATTCACGATGGGCAATAATTTCAGTGTACAAAAGGCCTGGTCGCTGTTATTGTTATCGCTGGTCAATTCAAATTCTTTTAGTCGAAACACAACTACAAGAAAAATGGTAATTCTAACAGACTTCAGGAGCGTACTTCAAGCCATCTCAAGTCCCAAACAAGATAGACTCTTACACGAAATAAAATATAACATCGAGTTGCTGTTCCAAAAACCAGATGTAGTCCTACAGTGGATTCCTGCCGGGGGATCCGTGGAACCGAGATGGTAGATGTGGTCGCAGAAGCCGGAAGTGGCGGCACGCAGACTCACCATCATCAAAACTGTAACGAAGCAAAAAACCCTCGTAAAACGATCAATTTAGGACAGAATGGAGAGACCAGCACAGAGAACACAAGCCAGAAAATGACAGCATAGACAAACTTTGCAGACAACGATCTTCAGACTGAGAATGGGACATTGCAGACTCAAGGCCCACCTTAACGGAATGGATTATATAGACACTGTTACAATGCGAAGGCTGAGCACCCAAACAAACGCCAAAAAATATCCTACATAACTGCCCCACTTCTACAGACCAAAGAGAGGCAGTCTGGTCCGGGGAAGCTACCATGCTCAAAAAGATGTGTGGATCGGGCGAAGGCATGCAAAGCTACATCCTGGCTATTGGCTATATCCTGGCCAAGCTATGATAACACGTTACTGCAAGTACAACTCCCAGAAAAATAAATTATAACTAAAGCAAATTCGTTTGCATCCAAAGAATTTGCCAGCGACTGTAATTAGAATATCCCCAAGTTTTAATGATTCATTACGCAGAGGATTAACACATCCTGAAGATTATTCTCGCCTTGATAATTTCGTAATGTGTTTAAAACAGCGGCGAGGGCATTTGTGCTGTTGTATCTGTCAAAGCTGAAGGGAGAGAAAAAGGAAGTATTGATCGGGAAGCTGAGAAATAATAGATTCATACAAGGGACATAAATCATGTCGCAATCATATCAATAGTGTAGTGTTCTAGAGACGTTTCTTTAGTCGATCGTCATTGTGATTGGTATTAACGCATGCCTGAGTTGGTAAGAAGATATGCACATCGATCGACACACGCAGTTTACATATATAACCTGTCCTCTCTTCAATCACCTCATTTAAAATCGGAAAGCTGTATTGACATATATAATTATCAATAATCAACAAAGTAAAGCATGTTTGCGATGTTAATGACACCCGTTTAGTTATTTCCCGTGTACGGTAGAAGAACAAGCGAGTGGTGCAGGGATATCCATCTAGTGCAAGCTTGGTTTGGCATCCGAAGATGCCTGCTTAGAAATCACTTTGTGTTCATTTTGACTGGGCAGGTCGGAGATTTTTCTCAGCATGACCAGTTCTCAATGAACAGATAGGACTCGCACATCTGCCTTACACACCAACAACCCATTTCAAGCAGATACACACACACACACTGGCCAATACGCCCTTATTTAACCTAAAAGACTACGGTCTGGGTTTCAAAGAGCCTACTTCGCCATGACTATTCAGAAAGACAAACCTTAACAAACAAATACCAAACACCCGACTTGCTTGTATTTATGTGTTTGAAGATTGCGCATATTTTAATGCGTAGTCTGTTCAATTTACATTATTCTATCGGTGCTAAAATATCATATGACTGCTCCAGCGTTCACAACTTAAAGACATTATTAGTGTATGAATCTATAAATACATATATTGCTTATTGCTGAACATAACCAGTCTTGATGGTACACGTGAGATTTTTCCATGAAACAAAGAAAAAAAGGTATCAATAAAATACTGTTGATTTTTAAAAAACGCAATGAATCTCTGTAAAATTCAAGAAATTGACCATTGGCATCAATATATCTAGAACAGCGTGAATGAAATATTGCATTGACGAATTAAAACAATGCAGAGAGACCATTTTTTTAAAGAAATTGAGAAAAGAAATAGAGTATAAAATGGAGAATTCAACCAAGAAAAGGCATCTCCGACAAGATAACATTTTTTTAAGCGTTGAAAGAGAAGAACATCCTACAATAACTAAACCGAAACAGAATTGAACCAATGGGGATTACCAGACCAGTGACTGCAACAAAAGAAGCATACAATTGTAAGGGCTAACGGAACACTACGTGTTTCAGACTTTGCAGCTACAACATATACACATACGCATCCTTCTGTGCACTACAGCCAGTCCTTATGGCTGCATTAAATAACTAAGATTACAAAAAAAATTATTTCAGGACAGCAAACAGTTCTTTCAGAGATTCAGAAGACCTTGTTAGTAATGACGTGTCGTGGTCTCTGATACAAGTGTGTGCTACATTCTCAGAATGTAATATTCTAGAATGACTTTGACACTGTATGTGCTCATTGGAAATGTATTTGTCAGAAGATCTTCTAATACACATTTGTACGCTTTCATAATCTCATCAAAAAGAAGAAATTAAATTAAAAATGTATAAAATACATTTCACAACACAATATACATTAAAAGTTGCTGCCGAAAATTATTAAGTAAGCTAGTATGTACATTTCTGTAATTATAAAACACCAATTAAAAAGCAAAATTCGCTCATTTAATTAAGCTGATTGCGGGACTTTCGGCGCACACGTGATGTCAATTGTTAGTTAAACGCTAACACCAAACCGTGACGTCCTTCGCGCCAACCTTGTCTCACCCAAACCAAGTAAAGAGTTGTGTGCTGTGTTTCTCGTCCCACACAGGCAAAGGCCCGTTACTATTGGACTAACCAACCGGGCATTCAGCAGCTATTACTCATCTTGGCGACCTAATAAACTGCACCAAAATATATTGCAAAATAATGTATCTTTTAATTAATAAATATACTTCTATAATATAATGTTAACAATAAATGTTTGGAATTTCACTTGGGCGTGCGTTGCACAGTTAGCACATATTGAATATGTTCCTCAAATTGTTACGGGTACAGTACAAAATAAACTACACACGTTATTTCACAGAGATGTTGAAAAGACTTTGAGGTCACCAAACACAACACAATTCCCATAATCCAACGCATAGTAATTACAACATACAACGTGCATCGTGCAACTTACAAAATGCAACATACAATATACAGCATACTGCATACAACATACACCGTACAAGATACAACGTACTCAACAGAAACCTTTCAGGGGACCTAAAATTGTCCTTTCGATGGCAACAGAAAAGATGAGATGCCAGAACAAATGTACTTTCAATTCCCAAACGTATTCCCTTCTCTCTACCAAATGGGTAAGTGTGTAGTCTTACTGTCGTCCGTTCTCTCCAAAGTTATATTTGGTCTGTGCGTGACTAAAATCATCCAAACTCTCAGTTTCAAGGTTCAATATAGCCTACCATAGTTAAGCAGAACGCTTTCTGAAATGGCTTATATTATTATTCGCGTACTCCAATACGCTCTTTCCTCCGCTGTTTTTTCACAACTATATTTGCAAGATTGTATTATTTCATTTTATGTTGTACTTTTAAATGTAATTTCTGCTCTGCCATCCGCTCTAAATAAGGTAAAGTAAATATATACACGTTGTGTTTTACTTAATTTTTTTGCTTAGAGGTCAAAAGTTTTATTTTGCGATGCCTCATGATTCTAACAAGAAGACCCAAATAAAAAATGTCATCTATCAGAGAAATAGGTGTTCTGATTACGACATGTCTTAACACTAGTGGATAAGATCGGAATAGTCTCGCTCTAAAGATGTGTATAAGATGAAAATAGACTAATCATTAAGGATTATATAAAACGAGAATAGTCTAGTCATTATGGATCATTTAACATGGGTATAAAGAAGTAATTTGTGTTTGATGATTAGTCTTTTCACTCCAGATGAAGCATCCAGCCCCCGTTATAGCTGGACCCATAGCAGGTAGCCCCGCATCTGATCATTTCTGTTGCGGTTTGAATAGCAACAGTTATATATGATGATGTTGATAGGCTTATGCCTTACTCCCTTTAGTCGTTTAGTTCCGACATGCTTGTACAGTTACAGTGATCCTTTTCTTTTCGACCAGGTATCACTCGCGTGCCACTGTACTTGAATTGTATATAAGTGGTTCCAGAAAATATTTAAGAATCTACGCATACAAATGGGTACACTAGATCAGTAGCAAGGTGTTCTAACATAAATCTGCAATAACAGCCTGGACTAGTTTTCTCGGCTGATACAGCTCGAAACCAGATGTTAGCAACATCTTAGATGAGACGGTCTGTAGTTGACTGTGCCACCACAGTTTGGGTCTGCAACTTCTCTGCTGTTTTTCTTCCTTAGTTTTTGTATCTCCTTGTCCACAGAACAGTAGTAACAGATGGCAGTGACAGGGAAAAGACATCCATATCTCATCTCGTTAACAAATGACTTTGAATTAAGGCAAAGTCAGCTAGAGAGCGTCTGGTTGAGATAGCAAACAACGTAACAGAACGATAGATTGATTTCTCGTCTGCATTTCTTGATTGAGATATAGTCTGAACCTAGTATTACTTCGTGTGTGTCGTCACTGTGTTCCGCAGACCGCTTTAGACCATTTCAAATCGTTGAGGAAACACACGGGTGCTAGGAATGGGAAGGTCATTTTTGGTGGGTGTCAAAGTGGTTAGTGGCATGGTTCGTAACCAAAACATGCATGTATTCGGATTCAGCAATGGAAGGTAAATCCAAAATTAAATTAATATTGAAATCGGAAGTACCAGACCTTAACATTAAAAAAAAGAAACAAACCACAGTGCATTACATTTCGCTTTACGAAACAAGAAGAAAGGAGATAACACAGACACTACCGTACGGTATATAATTGTACAGATTTAATTGTAACAGGTCTCAATGTTCACTGAGATATGATTAGTAGTCTTCTTCATCAACACCTTGATGTCTTTATCTGAAAAAAAGTTCTCATCAACACCTTACTGTCCCTAGCACTAGATCAAACTTTCACCAACACCTTACTGTCCCTAGATGTAAGTCAAGATCCCATCAACACGTCACTGTCCCTAGATGTAAGTCAAGATCCCACCAACACGTCACTATCCCTAGATGTAAGTCAAGATCTCATCAACACGTCACTGTCCCTAACTGTAAGTCAAGATCCCATCAACACGTCACTGTCCCTAGATGTAAGTCAAGATCCCATCAACACGTCACTGTCCCTAGCTATAAGTGAAGATCCCATCAACACGTCACTATCCCTAGATGTAAGTCAAGATCTCATCAACACGTCACTGTCCCTAGATGTAAATCAAGATCCCATCAACACGTCACTGTCCCAAGGTGTAAGTCAAGATCTCATCAACATGTCACTGTCCCTAGCTGTAAGTGAAGATCCCATCAACACGTCACTATCCCTAGATGTAAGTCAAAATCTCATCAACACGTCACTGTCCCTAGATGTAAGTCAAGATCTCATCAACATGTCACTGTCCCTAACTGTAAGTCAAGATCTCATCACACGTCACTGTCCCTAGAAGTAAGACAAGATCCCATCAACACGTCACTGTCCTAGCTGTAAGTCAAGATCTCATCAACACGTCACTGTCCCTAGAAGTAAGACAAGATCCCATCAACACGTCACTGTCCTAGCTGTAAGTCAAGATCTCATCAACACGTCACTGTCCCTAGAAGTAAGTCAAGATCCCATCAACACGTCACTGTCCCTAGCTGTAAGTCAAGATCTCATCAATACGTCACTGTCCCTAGAAGTAAGTCAAGATCCCATCAACACGTCACTGTCCCTAGCTGTAAGTCAAGATCCAATCAACGCGTCACGGTTCCTAGATGTAAGTCAAGATCCCATCAACACGTCACTGTCCCTAGATGTAAGTCAAGATCACATCAACACGTCACTGTCCCTAGCTGTAAGTCAAGATCCCATCAACACGTCACTGTCCGTAGATGTAAGTCAAGATCTCATCAACATGTCACT
This sequence comes from Ariolimax columbianus, assembly GCA_036924085.1. Classification (NCBI taxonomy): domain Eukaryota; kingdom Metazoa; phylum Mollusca; class Gastropoda; order Stylommatophora; family Arionidae; genus Ariolimax; species Ariolimax columbianus. The sequence goes on along the minus strand of JAVGWX010000001.1, from coordinate 29,544,750 downwards.
GTCCCTAGCTGTAAGTCAAGATCTCATCAACACGTCACTGTCCCTAGCTGTAAATCAAGATCTCATCAGCACGTCACTATCCCTGGATGTAAGTCAAGATCTCATCAACACGTCACTGTCCCTAGATGTAAGTCAAGATCTCATCAACACGTCACTGTCTCTAAATGTAAGTCAAGATCTCATCAACACGTCATTGTCCCTAGATGTAAGTCAAGATCTCATCAACACGTCACTGTCTCTAAATGTAAGTCAAGATCTCATCAACACGTCACTGTCCCTAGATGTAAGTCAAGATCTCATCAACACGTCACTGTCCCTAGATGTAAGTCAAGATCTCATCAACACGTCACTGTCCCTAGATGTAAGTCAAGATCCCATCAACACGTCACTGTCCCTAGATGTAAGTCAAGATCTCATCAACACGTTATTGTCCATAGCAGTAAGTACAGTTTTCATTAGCGGTTGTGTAAGCTGAAGGGATCTATGACCAGGTATTTCAGTCAGTCAGTTTACTGCGAGAAGTATAGGCTCTAGTCTCTCTGCCACTCATATCCTCGTTAAACATTATAAAATATCAAAGACGACCAGCATACAAAATCACGGGGACAGTTCGCTTTCGACCCGAATGCATACTTGTCAATTTTTCTATTGTTGCTCTCTTGAAAGTTCTATATGCAAAGTTTGTTGTTTGAGACTGGTGTGTAAGCAGTTTGTATATCAAATAACGAACTCCTTAAAATGTAAGTCTATTGATCGAGGTTGATCTATACCAGGAACATCTCATCAATCTGGTTATTATTAAAACACAGAGTTTGTGAAATCGTTAGAAGATGGATAATACATGTATATTGTTTCTCAAACAACGAATGTATCAGTTCCCAAGTGTGTTTTACTAGAATGTCGATTAAATATGTCTCAGTGGACAGGGTACGCTCGTATGCCCCAGTAGACAGGGCATATCTCAAACAACGCATTAATTTAATCAAGTTTATTGTGTGAGAATTTCACAGACCGGGATTACTTCAAACAGCGAACTAATGACATACTTATTTTATTATTGGATATTTTTTAAGATATAGTTAATCCAATCAAATTACAGATAACATCATCTACGGTAGCGCAGACGTGTTCAACCACTGGAATATAAATGTCTTCTTTGTAAACTGCTTTTGCAAGCCTGGAAGATGAATGTAAGGAAGTATATTCAACAACTATTGCTACAGTACTATTTTACTTCATTTGCGAGGGTTGGGGTGAATACTAAGAAAAATAAAGTGAATCCAAATTTTAAAATAGGAATGGTCAGATACCTCACAGAGACGAAAAAAATAAAGGAAACCTACCTTACGACTAAAAGGTCTTCATCGGGGACAACGAACAACAGCAATAATGAGATAGCGGTTCATAGAAGACGGAAAGAATACAATAAATGGGGGGGGGGGGGGTGTGATGAATACTAGTACTTGAACGTCCTTTTGCGCTAATTACGACAGTGTAACAGAGAAACATAGAACGTTGGAGCTGAGTAACAGTTGGTAAGATTACATTGTTGTGCGTTTAGCCATGCGCTAAGTTGGGGGTTGGAAGTTGACGCGGGGGTACTCATAAGCGAGAGGGCAATTGACGTTTCGCAATGACTTTACTTGTGTGTCCGGTTGAAGAATGAGACACGATTTATACGATAAGATAATAGAGGCCACCTATTACCCAATAATATTTGTTTCTGCCATATGCATATTAAGACGTCAACTTGAATATATTTAAATAAACAGTGGGCGGCCCGTGGTTAATGATATCTCGGTAGCACTTCCCCAGTACATTTCATTTTCTTCTATTCACTCCGAATGGAGCATTTGATATAAGATTACGCCATAATAATCATGTATCAAAACGCATACATGTAGTTCCATACGGTTGGTTTATATAGAAGCAATTCGTGTTACACGACGAGTTTGCTGGTGCTATGCACAACTCTCTTTAGTCAAAGTTGAAGACATCATTTGTGATCATAGCATTTGTGATCATAGCATTTGTGATCATAGCACATGTAACTTGTTAAGACTTCATTTTAGGAGTCCACATCTCGTTTATGATGTGAGGTGGCAGCTCCCTTCCATGCTGCCTACTTCCCAAATATTTATCCCTTCACCCATTTAAAACTGCGTTTACTGGAGCGTGCCGGTGAGGGGTGTTGAACCCCATACCGTAGCCGTTAAAAGCGAGTGCTCTACCACTATGTTAATCACAGGCTCATAACGTACTATCAGTATAATCCTGAGCTCATCCATATATCAACTATTCAGGGCATGTAATCAATTAATCAATCAAAGTCTTTTATGATGAGCACACAATGTCAACAAATGCTCGCCATGTCTTCTTGTCAAGGACCACCAGTTCTAGCTCTTTGGTCGATATAAACACAGTTATAAATAATGAATGAGTAACCTTAAAAAGACCCAAAACAAAACACACACAAACCACATCCTTGAATTGGTCCCAAGGCCTTCGCCAGTGACATAGAACGCATGAAAACAATGATCATTTCACAACATACATTGTGGTCATCGAGCTGTTTTTTCCAGGTAATGTTAAGGAGCATATCCTTACAAAAGTGTTTATTGACCTCCAGTCCCGCTACAGCTTCTATTTATTTTATTTATTTTAGCTCTATCAGCGTTTTACTAATCCTTTTTATATACGTTTCTAGTTCCCTACTCCATGTGAGGTTTGGTGTCCTTTTATTTATCTTGTTCTGGGAAAACTAAAACAGAGGCTTCCTGATTGGATACTTCGAATCCTGGTAGTCAAACAGGCATGTTAATGTATGTTGTCAGGTAGTCGAATGCTTCGGCTATATGTAGTAGATATTTGACAACTTCCTGCGGCTTACCATACCTGGATAAGATACAAATAATTTGAGTAGATTTTTAAGTACAATTTTGGTCCGGGCATCAGCCGTTAATCCTACTCTTTTCGTTTTCTAACTGCCAAAGTATATTTAACTTGCTCGACACTGAATACAGAAGTCCGATCAGGGGAATTTTTACCAGAAAATGCACGTGAAAAAAATCAGTCTCCACCGGGATTCGAACCGAAGTCCTCCGGCACTCGAGGCGGACACATTACCTCGAGACAGAGGCTGTCCGATAATGTTGTTAATTAACTAATTTTCTTAAGACAATATACTACTGCAGGTTTCACCACAAATTGAAAAGGTCAAATCGACATTAAACTTAAAGATTGTCTGCTTCTAATCTTCTCCTTCATTAGTATAATCTCAAATGAGATCAGCTTCGTCTATTTCATCTGCTACATCGTTATTATAACATTCATCGTCATCATATTATTGTAATCATTATTTTCGTTGTTATTATTTTATTTTAGCCCATTCGTCTTTGACATTATTTGTTCTGGTCATAATAATCATAATGTCTCCTGATTCATTATCTGTCAAAATCTTCCTCACACTTTTCATATTTATGTCATCTTTTTAATCATATTCATAATTATTCATCACAAGTATCTTTTTTTCATTTCTTATATTAACTTTATTGTTTGTTTTGGTTGGGTTTTTATTAACGCTAAGTATATATATATATATATATATATATACATATGTGTGTATGTGTGCGTGTGTGTGTGTGTGTGTGTGCGTACGTGCGTGTGTGTGTATATATATATATATATTCCATTAGAAGAACTTGAAACTGAACACATGGTGCAACTTTTTTTGATTTTCTTCTTCTTCTTCATGTGCCATTCCGACTGGCTAAAGTGATAATTGCCCTCGATGACTTCCAGTCCCAGAGCTGTTTATCGAATCTGTTATTGACCTTTCTGTAGTGACCTTCAACCGTACAGTATCCTCTGTACTAACAATTTCAACAACTTTTTTTTAGTGTGATCTAGCACTTCTACTCTAATTGAAAAACAGTGAGAGTGAGAAAGACAGAAATGAAGAGGAAGAAAGGAACGCAGAGAGAAGGAGAGGGAAAGAGAGAAAGAATGAGATAGACCTTTATTCTATTGGACTAATATATTCCTTTAAAATTTGTAAAGCGGAGATATAGAAGCATATAAGCTACACACAAGCAACAATAGTTGATTTAACAAATGAGTTGGCATAGTTCATTTGAGCTTATAATTACCATTACCAATACTATTATATCACGACAAGTCATTAAATATGTCACAAATGGCTATTAAAAACAACATAAATTGATATGCAGACTTTAAAATCATTTATTATTGCGTTCACATTGATCCTTATTACTCAACATAGTTTCCACCAAAATAGGTTTATCTCATCGCTTCATCAGTGCATCAAAACCTGCAGTATAGAAGTTTGTGGCCTGGTATCTCAGTTATATTTGCACTTCACGCTCAACTAATCACCATTCGCGAAACGTCACCAGCCATGGTGAAATCATGCAATATGATGTAGGCTAAACCACGCTATTGCAGTTGTTACACTGCCTATCGTTACTGACGTGTCACCTCGGATCATTTCCTCAGTCGACGTGCTATATGCTTCTGTTGATATAGAAACAGGGCAAGGTCGAGCATCACGGAATATTGTTGAGCGTTCTTGAGAAATTTTATTGACAAAAGTTGTGCATGGCTTTGCGATACAAACAATTCAAACCGTCAATAGGACGCATTGCCGCTCGAATATCCTTTTCAGAACATTCGTTTGCCCTTTAAAACAGCATAACAGCTTGCTATTCTTTGCACACTATGCAGAATGGTCGCCATTATGTAATATGAGGTGCGTGCGTGCATGCAACACTTAACGTCTGATGCCTGCAGTAATCGCAAAGCTGAATGTTGATGCCATCTTATGACATCTTTAGAAACTGCCAACTACATTTTTCAATTTCTGATTTCAGTTTGTGACCTACTTACTGACTTATCCACGACACCATTGATTCGCTTTGCTTATTGTATACCCCACCCATGTTTATCGCCTTTACATCTATGTGCTAATTTACCATATCTACGACCGTCTTTTTTCTTCTGCTCCACTCTAGGTAAGTTTTATTTAATTAACCCTAGCAAATGTCTTCTAGTTGATGAAAGTTTAATGGTCGATGTACAGAGGCGCATTCCCAGGGGGGAATACATGAAATGAGCCGCATTTGTTCAGAGGGGGGAAGGAATCATCTTTTATACGTAGTCTGTCTTCTTCCTGACACGAACACGTGCAAGCGCGTACGATGGCTAACTTACGTGTCTAGCCTCCTCAGTGTGTCTGCCTGTCTGTCTGTTTAAATCAAACGCCCGTGTTTGTTTATTTGTTTTTATGTTCTGTCATTCCATGTCTCGGTCGAATGTTCTCATGAATCTTCCTCGTACTTGTAAACATTTCGATGTTCGTCCCATTAGTCTGTCAGCAATATGCGTCCGTCGATGTCTTTATTATGGGACGTAACTGCATACATAGCCTCTCCTTTTAACGTATCATCATCTCTTCGCATCTGTCCATTGGGGAGGAAGACTAACGTCTGGTCAGACACAATATACTGATCAGATTTGTTAGCTTGGGTCAGCCATGATATAATGACCAAGACCCTCACCTGGACTTCCACATAGGTCTTCCTGGACACGGGATGTCCTTCTTGGCAGTCTGGCTAACGAGGTTGGGATCGATACAGTAGACAGCGCAGGCAGATGAAGCCGAGCATAGCTCATACTCCTGGAGGGTTCCGGTCCACCTTCTTCAGCACGCTCGAGGAAAGATACTGCAAACCGCCACTATACGTTCTTTTCAAGGCGCACAAAATAGTAAACTTACTCATTGTGGACATTCAGAACAACAACAACAATAACATCTGCCCAGTAAAGTGGCTTACATTGTTGCATTGTGGAGAGGTGTAACCTTCTTTCGTGCCATTCGTTTGTATCTTTAATCCAAGCCTCTGCGGGGTTGCGTTTACGTGGCATACTTATGATTTTCTTAGTCTTCCTCTTACTCTAAAGCCCTGCTGCTGGATGTTGTTTTCTTGCCACTTTCTGAAAGAATATTCTATTTATCCCTGATTGGTTACGTATTTGTCTCTAAATCAAAATCACAACTCCCTGTAACCGTTGAAGTCGTTGGGGCACCCATGAAGACACCCCCAATATTTACGCCACCCTCTTTGTCAGCGGCCGCAGCCTGTGTCTCCTCTAGTCAGAGGTTAGTCCAATATGTTATGTTGTCACATAAACACCCTCGCGCGCGCACACACATACACACGCACGCACGCATACACATACACATACACACGTCCATCTGTCATTATTTGACATGTCTAAACATACCCTATTTTGCTATCTATTTATATATCCACTGCATATCATTAGTATGTGTTATGGAGCTATCGACGACCAATTATATTTAAAATTGTATGCCTTTTTTTCCACAAACATGCTGCATTATGCTACAGAGTGTACAGATCAAGCATTTACGCCATTCTGCCTGTAGACCCAAATCTTCAATGACCTCATTGTTTTTACTGCATGTTTTACCCTCTAGTTGCCCTGTTGTCTGAATAAACCACACATTTCCCTTTTATAGTATGTGTCCCACGAATGGCTCACAAAGTTGAATCCTACGTTGACGTCGCAAAATGTTTACATTGAACCAAGTGAGGGAGCACCTGTAAAGTCGATGGTTATGTTTTGATGGGCCGTGCAAGTGTACAAGCAGAATGCTTATGGTAGCTAGACAAAATGGATATTGCCTGGAATATTTGGAATCTTGGTATTCAAACAGATGTAATCCTGCAGCCAGGTAGCCGAAAGGCAGCAGCATAAATGTCTTCGTTCTTTATTTTGCCATTTGCAATTTGTGCGGCTGACTGCGCCTGTGGAAAGGTAGTTGCGTATTGGGTAGGAATTTCATTACTTTCATAACTTCGGCCGGACAGTGGCTAACAAACTGAAAAGGTTTCTTTTACGTGCGTAGCGTGTACACGAGATTTCCAAGTCTTTTTGTCTATCTTCGATATGACTAAGTGCTGGTCCCACCTTCTTTGAGACTAGAGGATAGTTGAAAAATGTGGAATTCGAAACACATCCGTTTAACGCTATTGTTTCTTGAGAGTCAAGTGTCTTTACATCTCAGATTTAGCCATACAATATTTCACGGACTGATTTCAATAAAATATTGACTGAGAACTCAAAAGAATAATGAGATGGATACGCGACTAAAATATCAGCATTGAGTTTTAGTGGAAAGGAGCCAGAACATACCGACATTTTTAAAATTCACTTTACAAATATTAGAGTTAATAGGAATAAGAATAAACTAACGGGCGCATCAAAGAAGACCCATCACAACTATATACTGGTATAGGCACAACTGAAAAACACATAATTAAAGTGTTGATTTCCTTGTGCACTCAGAGAAAGCAAAGTTCATAGCAGAAACATAATATAGTAGAGAAAGTCTAATACAAGTAAAAACTATTGAAAGTTGGAGAAAAAGAATTAAATGATAACTACAACGAAGAATGCAAAAGAAAATTATTTTATAGACATAATCGATAGGATCGAAAAGGCTTAGCTGATCGTATTAGGTAAATTCCGTGTAATAATTGTACTATCCATATTGTGATATCAATTGTCTCTTGTATCTGCACATCATCGTTCTCTGCGAACTTCAAGAAATCTCTGTGCACATGCAACACAGTTTAATGTGTTCTAAAGAGTTATAATCGCAGTAAGCTGCAGTTTACTCATTTGTACAAATATTAGCACTCTTATTTAATGTATCTCAGCATAGAGATGAAGTTTACTTTATATACTATCTTGTGACCTCGCATAACAAAGTCTCTCATCTTCTACTGCTGCATTCGTCAACGGTTATGTTATCGATCTTGACGTCAAAACGTTTAGTCCGCGTATCGTCCACAACAAAGGGAGTGGTTTGACGTCACTTCCTTGCACGCATCAATCTTCTCCCAACAAAGGAAGTGGTTTGGAGTCACTTCCTTGCACGCTTCAATCTTCCCCCAACAAAAGGAGTGGTTTGACGTCACTTCCTTGCACGCTTCAATCTTCCCCCAACAAAAGGAGTGGTTTGACATCACTTCCTTGCACGCTCGAATCTTCCCACCACAGAAGAAGTGGTTTGACGCCACTGCTTTCAACGTTAGAATCTTCCCATTTGTAAATGTATACCAGGCCTTCAGCGCATAAGGCATTCAGGACAATGTCAACACACATAAAACGATGTTCCAACTTTGTACTTGATGCCAAATATCATTAGTATATGCTATAGCACAATCCATTAAATATTTTATATCACATTATGAAAACCCAATATGCTCCAAATGCTTGTGTCGCCATTTTAGATGGTGCATATATCCCTCTACACAAGAAAGGAAAATTGCTTCATGTAAAGGGACTAGATGCTCTCAAAAACTACGCTTCACATTGTTGCGACATGTTGAATTATTGAAAATGTTTTGAAACACGCATCCTTTAAAAGACGCCATTAGCCGAAATGTCCTATGGTTGACTTTGTGAATTAATTAAACACGTTGGATACAGAGAATACCGACAACAACAAAAGAATGTGTATTACCAACTGAACAGGCATGAACAAGTAGTATTATTCTGACATTGCATTGGGCACGACACATTAATATGCGATGTCGATACAAAAACTAAAGATATGATCGCCTAATAAGCACAGTTGTGTTACAGGTATAACAGCGGTAGAACATCTACTGTGAAAGTGTCGGTAGACTGACCAAACATATAAGTAATAGGGAAAATATAAATGGCAACCACCCTGGACGAGCTCCATGGACATGGCCATAACCAATAGAATTCCTAGACCAGCTCTTTGGATATGATCATCGCGGCAGGTTTACTAGACTTGCACTAGCTCCATAAACATGGCCATCACCGGTAGAATTTCCGAAACAGCTATGTGAACATTATCAATATTAGTAGGTTTACTGGACCAGCTATATGCCATGATTATTACCAGTAGATTTAATGAACCAACTATATGCCATGATTATTACCAGTAGGTTTACTGGACCAGCTATATGACATGATTATTACAAGTAGGTTTACTGGTCCAGCTATATGACATGATTATTACAAGTAGGTTTACTGGTCCAGTTATATGACATGATTATTACAAGTAGGTTTACTGGTCCAGCTATATGACATGATTATTACCAGTAGGTTTACTGGACCAGCTATATGAACATGATTACCAATAGGTTTACTGGGACAACTGTATGGATTTGGCCATTAATAAGTCTTTAAGCACATGTGGACGACAGAAACCGCACGAAAGAAAAGCCCTAAGAATATTTATGTACTTTGCAATGCATATTTTAAAATTTAAGAAGATAAGGGTGCAATGAACTGGCAATCTTATTATGTACAACACATTATAACATAAACAATAACAGCAAAAACACGTAATATTCTTGCAAATAAATCAGTGATAATTCCTATTTGAATAAAAATGACAAGATGAAGCAGATTATAAACAAAAAGATGGTATCACAACTTAGAGTTTATAAAATATAATCTAAATTTGTTGTTCTACACTCTGTCTATCCATTTGTATAATTTGTTTTTGCCGATCGATTTTTCTCACTTCATCCACTTGTTTGCCCAAGACGTTGTTTTTCTCTCCTTCACCCGTGCCGCTACTCTATAACTCCCTTTTGAACATAGGCTTGTTTGAAAATAGGAAGGTTTGAACAAACACTACTCACCCAAGATGTCTGTCCCACTCTTTCAATCAATCACTTTACCACTTGTCTGTACCCAGCATTAGTCTCTAGGGACCTTGAGAATGAGAAGCATGCACTTTGGACACTCACACAATATGCCATCCTTACGCTCACACATTTTCATTGTAGAAGTGTACGAAAACAAGACCAGAAATCTCAAATGCATCTAAATTCTATTTCTTCTTTTTTGGAAATTATTTAACAAAATGTAATGAGATTTTTTTACATTATAGAAACTTGTAACCGATGGTAACTTCATGCAAATGTTACAAAATTTCATTTCAGCGACGAAACACTGCAAATAATGAACGTAACATAACTCTTTGCACTAATCAACTAGGCCGTGGTTATGCTGTTAAAAATGTTACATGAACAATGATATGAACATGTAACACGAGAAGTGCTAAGTGCTAATACCATGAAATATAAACATCGCATCAGAGAAGCAAAATGTGAACAGCGTTATGTGAAGAAAATATCGCTAGAGAAAAAAGAAACATACATATTGTGAAATATATTTTATAACAGGAGAAACGTGAATAGTTTGAAATGAAAATAGAGAAATGTTATTTTTGTAAAATAAAAATATAACAAATGATGTAGAATGAAGAAATGGCAAAGAAAATACGACACACATTTGAGGCAATTGACACAAGATAAGAAAGTTTTGTTCAAGAAAATGCAGAATTTGACTACATGTGATAGCTAATGCTACACCCTTTCAGTTTTCATGAGGTTTATCTCCTCTTGACATTTGCCATTTCTTAAAATTAAGCTTACAATTCTTTTGTTGTTTTGTTTTTGGTTCGTTCACTTGTGCCATAAACCGTGTGTCGAGCTTATGTCCTCTTTCCAGGGCCAAGTGTTATGTCTCGATTGTTGTGATCCTGTTGACGATTGTAGTTTTCTTATGGCATCTATCTATCTGTCATTTGGTCTCATCGTGTCCTTATGTTGTAAGCGCGAAGTGGCAGTTGGTCAGGATTCTCATGAGAGTGCTGAGCCATAGTACTTTATGTCTTGAAATGTATTCAGACCAAAAGATTATTCACATCATATTAGTAATGTCAACTTCTTGCATGATATCTCTTCAAGTGATAAACCCCTTTAGGTAGACACACTAATGTCAACTTCTTGCATGATATATCTGCTAGTGATAAACCCCTTTAGGTAGACATACTAATGTCAACTTCTTGCATGATATATCTGCTAGTGATAAACCCCTTTAGGTAGACATACTAATGTCAACTTCTTGCATGATATCTCTGCTAGTGATAAACCCCTTCAGGTAAACACACTAATGTCAACTTCTTGCATGATATCTCTCCTAGTGAAAAACCCCTTCAGGTACACATTTCATGTTACGCGTTGCAATTGTCCTCGCTTATGCCTTCGATAAGAACCAAGTCTCACTTTGGTGCACAGAGATGAAATAAAAATACTGCTTTCAACTTCTTGTTGTATTGTCAAACTGATGTTCGGAGTTCTAAGACGTGTGTCAAATGATAGGGCACAGCAGGTGATTTCTAACATCTATATAGTTTAGATTTATCTAACAAACTTGAAATAGCCCTTAGAAATACTTCCCATATATTTCAACTATTCGGCCACTTAAACTTTGGTACGGCCTACACGTAAGCTCGGTGATGCTATTCACTTTGCTCCACTCGCGGTTCATGATTTTGTCTTTTTCTTTATTCACGTATTTACGCATTCATTGTTCATGTATGAATTGGCAGCGATAAACCTGTCTTTAGCCCGATGTCTCTTAAATAATTGTTTCTTATATATTGTTACTATTATAGCGTGTTACCAATCGACTGGTACTCTATTTTCTTTCCATGCTATTGTAAAGATTATTTTTAGTGACTCCAGTCATGTTTTCCCAACTACTTTGAATTGCTTCAGTTGTTGTGCCTTCTATACCAGGGACTTAATCTGAGAATGTTCCTATTTTTTGAATTTATTTTAATCAATCCCATTGATCTGTTGGGTTCTTGGAACTGTTCTTCACATCTCTGCTGTCGTATGTGTTCGTTACATAAAAGAGATGCATTATTGTTTTGAATTCTCCATTCAAAAGGTGTCACTGAATCTTACTAATCAATGTTCATGTAACGATCCTTTTTACCCATATTCTTCTTCCATATAATCGCTCGTCGGAAACAAATGGTCATTCTCGTTTACCTTACTGATAACGTTTGAAGATATTCAAAGAATCGCGTTCTTTCTTCATCATTGCTGCTGTTATTGCACGGAGCATAGACTTGTGATAATTGTGAGCTTTTCTTAAACTTTGCACTGCGTCTAGGCCTCATAATCTTTCACTGATGCTCTCAATCTCGACAGGGAACTTTTGATTTACAAGAAAAGATCAACCACTTTTCACTCTTTATGTTGTGCATACACCAGTTCATACCAGTACACAGCTTACATAGATCTCTTTGACGTTACGTAATTTTTTTTCTTGTTTGTACTGATCTTACAATTTATATTTCAGTTTCTTTTCTCTCAATAAAAGCTATCAACTCTGGATCATTTCCACCAAGACCATTAACATTTAATGAAGCTATTTCAGTGGCGTGCCTATCCTGAAGCCCTTTAACGTTTCAATTCCGTAATCCGTTAAGATCAGTTCGTTTAAGCTCCTCAGTGGTTTCATATAAATAGTACACTACTTACCTGTTTTCTAGCCCAGTCACTGCGATGTTCTTTCATAGTTCTCTAGCGATTTTTCAGGGTAATCCGTGAACTTTAGAAGGCTTAAATTAAGCGATTTACTTAAATGAGTGTTTTGGTTTATCGCATTTTTGCTCTCTTTCTCTCGCTCATACGTTTTCTAAATATCTTATAAAACTGATACATATTTAAAATGCTTGTATTATCCCCCCACCTCTCTCTCTTTTCTGTGCGCACACTTAGAACACACACGTGCACACACAAACATACTATAATTACGGTGTTAATGGTACTAGGACGATGTATATGGTTGATGAATAATGTGCTTCTGGTTCCCTAACGTCGCCACGAACATCAATGGCTAAGTTTTTATGTTATCTATGATAGAAAAAGACAAAAAAGTATGAGGTTTCGAACGCTTGTCCTCGTGGAAAGAAGACCAACATCGAACGTACTCTACCAGCCACTCCACTATGCTGGTACTACTGGTCTGTTTCTTGGGGATCTCTCACAACTGACATCCACGACCTTATCTGAGGATCATTCACAACTGACATCCACGGCCTGGTCTCATTCACAACTGACATCCACGACCTTATCTGAGGATCATTCACAACTGACATCCACGACCTGATCTAATTCACAACTGACACCCACGACCTTCTCTGAGGATCTCTCACCCCTGACATCCACGACCTTAACTGAGAATCATACACAGCTGACATCTACGACCTTATCTGAGGATCTCTCACCACTGACATCCCCGACCTTAACTGAGAATCATACACAACTGGCATCCACCACCTTATCTGAGGATCTCTCACCACTGACAGCCACAACCTTAACTGAGGAGCATACACAATTGACATCCACGACCTTCTCTGAGGATCTCTCACCACTGTCATCCACGACCATAACTGAGAATCGTACACAACTAACATGCACGACCTTATCTGAGGATCTCTCACCACTGACATCCACGACCTTAACTGAGAATCATACACAACTGACATCCACGACCTTAACTGAGAATCATGCACAACTGACATCAACGACCTTATCTGAAGAGTTCTCACAACGAGACTCGTGACGAGATTTGAGGATCATTCAGAACGAGACTCGTGACGAGATTTGAGGATTATTCACAGCAGAGGTCACTGGCGTTACGTGATGGTCCCTCATAACCAAGGAACATGTTGTGACATGATGAAAGCCAACTAATTCAACCAGAATCTTGTGAACAGAACTTCAGCAGAACACCGATCAGAATTGGAACATATGCCAAACATCCATTGCAGCCCCGTGTTCCAATGGGAACCAGATGAACTGATGTTTAATAAGTGTTTCTTCTTGTTCATTTGTCGTCTCACTTTCTACCGTGATGTAGTCCAGTGTTATGGTATGTATTTGTCTTTCGCTTATCTCGTGGCCCGACTTAGCCCTACTTTATCGCAGGTCTCATTTACACTGTCTATCCATTTGCTCGGTCTACTCTCGGCCGCTTTTCCTGATGTTCTCCTGTAGAAGGTTGCATGGACTACGTAGTCTGGTTGCATTCTCTAAATGTGGTCTGACGATTTCATTATATGTTGCTCGATGCAATTTAGACAGTGAGTTGTTCAAACCATCTTCCGAAAATTCATATTTTTGAATATTCTGTCTTTTCTGGTGTTGTTAGTGACCTTTCGTTGGCACCGTATTTCGCATTTCGTTCCTGAACCTTATTCAATGTCCATGCCTGGCATTGGTAGCACAGGGTAGAGATTAATAAACTATTTATCAGCTACTTTTTTTTCTTGAAGGGAAATCGTGGGGTGTCTTAGTATGGGAGACTGCTGGTAAGGAATAGCGTTTACCCTTTGCACTCTTTTCTCTACCTTTGTATCCAGTCTGCCGTCATCAGTAAAAATTCTTCCTAAATAGATAATTTTTGGCACCTACTTTTTGTTTCCCCTCATTTACATGAATGTCACTGTCTCTGTTGTTGATGTGATCATTATTTCTAAGAAGCATTATCTCCCACAATACAGCTTGCAAGTATGCAGAGTCCCAGTAGTAGTGGGCAACACGCAAATGAAAACAAGCATAACTGTCTAGAGGTCCCCGATCCATCTTTATCAGCGCGATCGGGATGTGAGAAAAGCTAATACAACCCACCACTTAACTTTCTTTTCAGGGCGCACAAAAGAGTAATCCTACTATTCATGGATATTAACCACAACAGCATGAGTTGAATGAAACATGTCACTCAGGAGAACAACAGCATCAGTTGAATGGAACATGTCACTCAGGAGAACAACAGCATCAGTTGAATGAAACATGTCACTCAAAAGAAGAACAACATACATAATAATAGCTGCCCATTGCAAGCGATGATAACTGCAATTAAACATGTTTTTTTTGCACCTCACCTGTGAGTCCGGAGGTGGCTGTATAGTCAAATTATGGCACGGAAACCCATTCCACATACATTTATGTAGCATTTAAGATGAGAACATGTGAGTACCAGTGGTTTTGTCATTTCGCAAAGTGCGTTTTTTCTGTGCTTCGGAGCCCGGCGTTTCTTAGCAATGGAGGTGCCTCTGATGGTGGTTCAATGTCATACCTTGCGGTCCTGTGCGAGACATTCCCATGCGTTTGCATCGATGTTGAAGAGTGTCAGAGGTACTTTGAGAGAGTCTTTGAAACGCTTATTTTGGCCACCGGCTTGACGAAGGTAATCTTTCAGCTCACCATACATTAGTTGTTTGGGGATGTGGTTGTCTGGCATACGCACGACGTTGCCGTCCCACCTAATCTGTGTTTTCTCCAAAAGTGAGTGGATGCTACACATGGTGCTTCATGAGGATTTCGTTTGTCTGGCACCCTATCTTGCCAGTGTATTTTAAACAATCAACGGAGGCAGCTTGTATGAAAGTGATTTATTTACCTAGCATGCCTGCTGTACACAGTCCACGTCTTGCTGGCACACAGAACAGTGAGGAACACTACGGCTAGGTAGACTTTGAATTGTGTATCAAGACTAAGACCTCTCTGATTCCAAACGCTGTTGTGCCGCTTCTCAAATGCAGGAACTGACATTGGAGATTCTGTTACTGACCTCAGTCAATTGTACTTTTCCTGGAAAGAGTGCTGCCAAGATACGTTAAGCTGTCTATTGATTGAAGGCGTTTGTTCTTGATTCTGATATCTGGGTCGCGATATGCATCAATCGGGGCCGGCTGAAACATGACTTTGGTTTTTTTGTTTTTATTAATTGTAAAACCAAACATGTCGTAGGGTAGAGAACTTGTCCACGTATGTCTGCATATCTCTTTCGGTGCTGGCAGCTAGGGAACAGTTATCATCAAAAAGCAAGTTTGAGATTGTTGTGTCCTTTACCTTGGTGTGAGCTTGTAGTCGCCTGTGATAGAAGAGTCTTTTGCCACTTCTCTATTTAATTTCCACTCCGTTTTGGATACAACCCTGAGAGCTAATACTGGGAATGTCAGCAACCATTAAGCTGAAGAGTGTTGGAGCTAGTACACAGCCTTGCTTGACGCCATTTGACACAGGAAAGACATTTAGCGTTTTTCCATCGCTCAGCACATGAGGATTCATACACTCGTGAAATTGTTTTACGATGTTGGTAAAATCTGCTTGGACAGTCGAATTTCCCCGTAATCTTCCAAAGTCCATCTCTGTTGATGGTGTCAAAAGACTTTGTCAGGTCCACGAAAATCAAATGTCCCCCACAATGCTGCTCTTGGCATTTCTCCTGAAGTTGACGTGTCGCGAATATCATATCCACAGTCTCGCGACCCGATCTGAAGCCACGTTTATAATATTCCACTGATAGAAGCACGACAGTAAATACGAAACAACACCAGAATAAGTGAGGGAAAATAGTTCATTATGTGCTAAACAATAGCCTATCCTGTCAAATGGCAGTGTACAATCAATAAATAAACTAATACAGCACTCGGCACATATCAGTGTCGCTTTCAAGATGCCACTTCAGAAGCCCAGTGACATTTGATACCATTCATTAGGAACTCGTTTAGGAGGTCATAAGGAAATGAAGCTTATTAAATGGAGCAGAATTTTCTTCTTAAAGCTGGGGGGGAGGGGGCGCATGGGTTAGAAGTTTGGTGGGCATTGTGCTGTTTATGGGACGATTCATACTACAATGTGACAGGGGGTATTACTTCAGAGAAAACAGACAGATATATCGGAGAGAATGATACATGATAATGTTGCGTTATGTTTGTAAAAAACTGTAAGTTGTGTAAAGGAATATTCTCCTCAAAAAGTCGGTGTGCAGCTACAGAGGAAAAAGAAAGAAGTAGATTTGTTACGCACTTGATAGCTTTGCGTGTAGTATGTTCATGTACTTGATAGCTTTGCGTGTAGTATGTTCATGTACTTGATAGCTTTGCGTATAGTGTGTTCATCTACTTGGTAGCTTTACGTAGTAGGATCATGCACTTGGTAGCTCTGAGTGTAGTGTGTTCACGTACTTTTCAGTTTTACGTTAGGTTCATGTACTTGGTAGCTTTGCGTATAGTGTGTTTATATACTTGGTAGCTTTGCGTATAGTGTGTTTATATACTTGGTAGCTTTGTGCTTGTAGTGTGTTCACGTACTTCTTAGCTTTGCCTCTAGTGTCACAAACAAGAACAATAATGTAGGACAACCGTTTAGAACATTTTGCATTTTAATTTAATTAATTTTCAAAGTATAATGCAGGTTTGTGAAAGCTAGAGCATGACATGGCATAAACATATGGAAACTAGAGCATGCTACATATGACTAGATCAAAACTAGAGCATACTATATATGGGCATGATCACATCAAAACCAGAGCATACTATATATGGGCATGATCACATCAAAACCAGAGCATACTATATATGGGCATGAGCACATCAAAACTAGAGCATACTATATATGGGCATGAGCACATCAAAACTAGAGCATACTATATATGGGCATGAGCACATCAAAACTAGAGCATACTATATATGGGCATGAGCACATCAAAACTAGAGCATACTATATATGGGCATGAGCACATCAAAACTAGAGCATACTATATATGGGCATGAGCACATCAAAACTAGAGCATACTATATATGGGCATGAGCACATCAAAACTAGAGCATACTATATATGGGCATGAGCACATCAAAACTAGAGCATACTATATATGGGCATGAGCACATCAAAACTAGAGCATACTATATATGGGCATGAGCACATCAAAACCAGAGCATACTATATATGGGCATGAGCACATCAAAACTAGAGCATACTATATATGGGCATGAGCACATCAAAACTAGAGCATACTATATATGGGCATGAGCACATCAAAACTAGAGCATACTATATATGGGCATGAGCACATCAAAACTAGAGCATACTATATATGGGCATGAGCACATCAAAACTAGAGCATACTATATATGGGCATGAGCACATCAAAACTAGAGCATACTATATATGGGCATGAGCACATCAAATCCAGAGCATACTATATATGGGCATGAGCACATCAAAACCAGAGCATACTATATATGGGCATGAGCACATCAAAACCAGAGCATACTATATATGGGCATGAGCACATCAAAACTAGAGCATACTATATATGGGCATGAGCACATCAAAACTAGAGCATACTATATATGGGCATGAGCACATCAAAACTAGAGCATACTATATATGGGCATGAGCACATCAAAACTAGAGCATACTATATATGGGCATGAGCACATCAAAACCAGAGCATACTATATATGGGCATGAGCACATCAAAACTAGAGCATACTATATATGGGCATGAGCACATCAAAACTAGAGCATACTATATATGGGCATGAGCACATCAAAACCAGAGCATACTATATATGGGCATGAGCACATCAAAACCAGAGCATACTATATATGGGCATGAGCACATCAAAACTAGAGCATACTATATATGGGCATGAGCACATCAAAACCAGAGCATACTATATATGGGCATGAGCACATCAAAACCAGAGCATACTATATATGAACATAAACTCGTCAACGCATGTATTACACACTCCACCCATCGCTCAAGTGACATGGCCATTGAGTGTGGAGCAGTCATCTGCGTTAGAAAGACAGTTGTGGATACCATTCAACCAATACTTTGCAGAAATAACATGGTGAATAGCCCATTATCCTTGAAATTATATTGAAAGAAGGATATACGCATAAGTACATATTTATGTATAATTTGATCCACCTTTTCAATGACAATCTGGATAAAGTACCTAGTTTTTGACACCGACCAGCAGAAATAAAACCGTGTCATTGAAGTGTTTAACCAGACATCTCTCGCCTTGAAAAACTAGTAGAGGTGATGCGATCAGTTGTGTCTTCTCAACTTGTATTACTGCCTTCGTGTATCATATTATTGTTTGGTATTGTTGTTTTCAAACTGTATTAAACTGTACTGTGTAACTCTTAATATTTTAGGATGTCAGTGTATACTTTACAATTTGTCATTTGTTCTGTTAAGTGTATATTTTGGGGGACATAATTTATTCCGCTCTTTGCACAGAGCAATTCAGTAGTAAAGACGTTGAAGCCCGTGCTTCTTCGGCAAACTTACCGGGTTCAATTTACAGTCTCGACACGCTCCAATATACCTGTTTGTATATGGCTACATTTTTTTAAATTTTTTTTTTTTTAGTAAGACAAGACATCGAGGAAATGCACTGCTAATTACGATAATAACATCAGAAACTTGGTGACTACCTTAGAAATATAGTGCAACAAATGATCTACCATTCACACACGACAGTTGTTTGCTACAATGGAAACTGAGTGGTCTCGGGGTAAAACGTCGGCCTCTAGGTCGGGGGTTTCAATCACGGTGGAGACCAGGATTTTTTTCACACGGACTTTCTGGTATTTCCCCCGATCTCTGGGTAGTAGAGATCAGATGCATGTGTGCAGTGTTGTGCACATTAAAAATCCCTCGGCAGTTGGAAATCGAATAGTAGGTTTAACGGTCGCTTCTCGAGCAAAATACAAAAATTCAGTTACAAATCCAATCATTATGTGATCATCGTCAGTGCTACGGAGTGTGTGCATTGTGCCGAGGTTCTTCAAATGAATGGAGAAGAACAGAGCACTTGTGTGTTAAACCGTGTGCATAGACGTTGATTCTTCGATTAAACTAAACTGAACTAAACTATCTATACCTTTATCGGAGCACTATATGTACCTTTATCAGAGCACTGTCAATACCCTCATCAGAGCCATTTATATACCTTTATCAGAGCACTATCAATAATCTCATCAGAGCCATTTTTATACCTTCCTTTATCAGACAACTGTCAATACCCTCGTCAAAGCCATTTCTACACCTTTATCAGCTCACTATCTAGACCTATATAAGAACACTATGTATACCTTTATAAGAGCAATATCTGACTGACACTTATGTATATGAAATAGTCATCTTTCACGCTAGGTTCTACGAGCTCTCATGCACGTACTGCCCTCTCACAGCAACGTACATTCCATTCTGTCATTTACATAAGTGGCAACACTCCTACGTGTTTTGATTACGTTACAGTCGTTTATGATATTCTCTTAACAAGCAATTCACCCCGAGCAGTAACCTTACTCCTACCCCTTATATAAATAGTTTCATCGTTGTTATACCATGCGATCTATCACCTGTAATTAGTTGCAGCCAAGACATGCCATCCCATCATACGTTGACCTGTATATCTGTATTAACGTTCTAGGGGTTTCCAGGGAATGGAGTAACAAACCGCAAGCCCAACCATGCTTATTCGTCTTCCATAACATGCCTGGCTGGCAACAGTTAATATTATATGCTCCTAACTCGGACTCCAGTAACACATGAGTGTTACTCCTTATCACTTAAATATGGTTTAAACTTGCCGTAGCATGTGATTTACTATCTGCAGTCAGGACTTAAAATATATAATTTACAGTTGTCATGAAAGTGAATTGCGGGTGGCAATGTTAGGATACGGGACATGGGCCATGCACAAATATTAAGAAAGAGGATCGGAAATTTTGAGACAAAATTACGTTGGGTAAATAACATCATCCAGCAGGATTTTAGTGTCGATGAGAAATGGATTAAAATGGCTTAAAATGGCTTATAATGGCTTACGTTATGTCTTGGAAACTGAGGTATTTCGGCCACATCAAGAGTCATGACAGATTGGAAAAAGCAGTTCTGGAGGGCATTGTTCCAGGAAGACGAGGCAGAGGCCGACCAAGGCATAGATAGATATAAGACATCGATGACACCTAAATAGGAATATGGAGCAGGCGGGTAGATCGATTGCTGATCGAGATTCCTATCGAATGACTGTGATGAGAGCGGCGTTTTGCCAAGGACATGATACATGATGATGTTGATGAAAATATGGTTTTACTACCGTCACCCCCCATTTATAGTTCACATTTTTCGTAACATATGATCTGCAGTTTTCTAATCCCATACATATAGCTTTAGCTTGTCATAAAATGTGAACCACTGTCTATTAACTGCTGTTATGGTACATTTCTAATACTTTCAGTTACCAGACCGCATACATATAGTTTACACCTTTCGTAGCTTATTTCTTCTTCTTCTTCGTTCTCAATCGCCAACTAAAAAACTCTGAAAGGGCTTAAGTAGCAGAATGTAGTTCAGAGAACGGAATGCGTTGTGTCGTAGTTTACAGCTTGGCTGCGATATGTGCACCTTTCGGTCCAACACATCCGACTTCAGCGAGCATTTTTTGAGTAACGGGTTAGCATTCCCTCTTCGATCCCTTCTCCTTAGCCAGTCTGCCCTGCTGCAGCCTGTTATCCAGGATCACAGCGTGGAGGTGTAGAAGGGTCTTGGCAGCTCTGGTTCGCTGGTCCAGATGCTAGCAGTCAGCTATGGGTCGCTAGCCACTGCAGCTCATGCGCTGCTCAGCATCTTGATCCCTCGTAGCTTACAATCTATTAACTTCAGTTTCAGGTCCACATACATGAATAATACATATAACTTATCTTAACGTCTTTATACTGGTTTAGAAGACCCTGCAGAGTCTGTATACTTCTTCTTCTTCTTCTTCTTCGTACGCAGTCAGACAGTAACCATTATTTTTTCGAAAAAAGCGGCGGTCATCCTGAGGCTGTCGACACTGCCATAGAGCTTGTCTTGCAGTTCCACTGGTGATGGCCACATCTGCTCTCTCTGATCCTCGTATGTCGTGCAGTTCTGCAGCAGATGTTCAGCGGTCATTGTACCGGTACCGCACGGGCATTCGTCGGTACCACCTATCTTTAATTTGTTGAATAGGTAGTACCTTTGTCTATTGTGGCCAGTGCGAAGTCTGAAGACAACGACCTGCTCTCTTCTGTTCAACTGGTAATAGGCATCGTTTTTGGTGTAACCAGTATGTTCGGTTTCCCATTTGGTCATGTATCTGGCTTTGATAAGCCGTTTTGACTCTTCGTACGTCATACTAGTATGTTTGTGGTAGTCTTGCACCTTCTTTTGCCAGTCTGTCTGCCTCCTCGTTGCCTTGGATGTTGCAGTGTGATGGGACCCACTGTACCACTACCCTTTTTGGTGCGGACTGCTGGCACAGTTTGCAGAGTGCTGCTCTTAAGTCATTAAGCTCAGTGGTTTTATGGCTTTTTAGCGCTGTGACTACGGCGAGAGCATCTGTCAGCAGGACTATATGGCTTTCATTTTCTTTGTGTGTCACCATTTCTTCCACTGCCGCCCTCAGTGTCTCTGCCTCCGCTCTGAAATTGCTTGTGTACTTACCAGTAGCGAATGACAGTGTTATTTGTTTGCCATTTGGTAGGTTCATGAATGCTCCTGTCCCTCCGTTCTGTGTAGTGTTTGTTACAGAACCGTCGGTGTATGCATGGGTCCAGTCCATGTTTGGGTAGTTTTTCGATATAAAGCTTAGGGTAGTATCTCTCCTTTCTTTTTCAGTCTGGCAGTTTTTGTTTCCAATACTTGGTATATTTTCTACCACCTGTGGAAATATATCCTGCCTTCAGGTAGGTTTTCGTACAGTAGTGATGGGTTTTGGTGTTGTTAGTGCGTTTATGGGATCTTCGTGCATCTTTACTTTGGCTATTTCTGCAAAGTTTCTCCGCTTTAGTTTCCCATTTCCCAAATTGTTTAGTCTCTGGTGCATTGGATGGTCAGTCAGTCTTCGGAGTTTCTCTGACTGCAGCTGGGCTCTGCAGTCTCTTCTATCGGTCATGGATTGCAGTATTGTAATCTTTTCAAGTTATGAGTCTGTATACAACCAGTTACATTTACATCACCTTGCTCTAAAAGCAATGCGCATCCAGTTTATTCTTAAATGCATTAACTGTCCCTGCCTCCACTACCTCCCCTGGCAATGCATTCCAAGCAGACACCACTCTCTGATTAAAAAAATATTTCCTAATATCTAATCTGGACCTCTCTTTAGTCAGCTTGTAGCTATGCCCTCGTGTTATTGTAGGTGGCTGTATTTTAAAAAACTTGTTATAGTCTAAATTATCGATTCCTCTGATCATCTTATAAACCTGTATTAAGTCACCACGAATTCTTCTCTCTTCGAGACACTGTAGGCCGGTTTTTCTGAGTCGTTCCTCATAACTGTAATTCTGGAATCCCACTATCATCTTTGTCGCTCTTTTTTGTATTTTTTCTAGCATGTTTATGTCCTCTCGATGATAAGGACTCCACACCTGTACACAGTATTCCAATCTAGGTCTAACTAAAGCTTTATACAGTTTTACGATCACTTCCTTGGTCCTATGTTTAATATTTCTTTTTATCATACCTAACATTGCATTTGCCTTTTTCACTGCTACCTTAATTTGCTCACTCACCTTTCCTGTATGATCTATTATAACTCCTAGGTCCCTTTCCTTATCTATCTTTCTAATATTGTTTTCTCCCATTCTGTAAGTATGTTCCATATTCGATCTACCCATGTGGATGTCAGTATATTTATCTACATTAAACTCCATTTGCCAACTTACAGACCATTCTCGAATTTTATCTAAATCCGACATCAATATATCCACTTCCGCTTTAGATGAGACACTACTGCATAGTTTTGTGTCATCAGCAAATTTTGCAATCATGGATCTCATATAAATGTCCAAATCATTTATATATATCAAGAACAAAATTGGTCCCAAAACCGAGCCCTGTGGCACACCACTTTTCACTTCACTCCACTCAGAGTACTCCTTATTTATGCCCACCCTCTGCCTTCTTCCCGTTAACCAATTTTCAATCCATTTGGCAACTTCCCCACCTATTCCATGTGATTTTAACTTTCGAAATAATCGTTGATGAGGTACTCTATCAAAGGCCTTTGCAAAGTCTAGATAAATAACATCCACTGGCTCCCCTTTATCTATGATTTTAGTAAGCTCCTCCATGAATTCTAATAGATTTCTTAAGCATGATCTCCCTCTAGTAAACCCATGCTGACTATTTCTAATTAGATTAAATTTGTCTAAATGCATTACAATGTTTTCTTTGATTATTGACTCTAACAATTTACAGACTATGCTCGTTAAACTCACCTGTCTATAATTTGCTGGATCTGATTTTTTGCCATTTTTGAATAAGGGGATCAATCCTGCATCTTTCCAATCCCGTGGAACAATCCCTTTTGTAAGTGATTGAGAACATAATATAGCCAATGGTTTTGCTAGTTGGTCTCTAATTTCATACAGCAATTTTGGATGAATACCATCTTGACCTGGACATTTATTCACTTTCAACCCCTCCAATTTTTTTAAAACCATTTTCTCTGTAATACAGATTGATCTTAATCCCGCTGTATGCATGTCTCTTTGAAAAATATCTATAGGCTCTGGGATCATGGAGCAGTCCTCCTTTGTGAAGACTGTGCCAAAGTACTGATTGAGCAGATTAGCTGCCTCCCTATTCTCACTTATTATTTTCCCTGTACTGTCTATGAGAGGGCCTACTTTGTCTTTCGTTCTTTATTTATTTCTAACATAAGAGAAGAAGCTTTTACTGTCAGTCTTGATCCTCTGAGCAAGTTTTTTTTTCGAAGTCTATTTTTGCTGTTTTTTTCGCTTTCTGAGATATGTTCTGCTTGTCCAAATATTTTACATATGTTTTTTTTGATTTACCTGCCTCTATATATTTATTCCATGCTTTATTTTTTGCTCTTCTACATTTCACTACAAATCTAGTTATCCACTTTTTACGCTTCGGGTTTACCTCCCTACATGGAACACATTCCTCTTTTAGCGTTTCTAGAATTGTTTTAAAACTTTCCCACTCCTGTTCTTCTTCTTCTTCTTCTGCGTACACAGTCAGACAGTAACCATTATTTTTTCGAAAAAAGCGGCGGTCATCCTGAGACTCTCGCCACTACCATAGAGCTTGTCTTGCAGTTCCACTGGCAATGGCCACATCTGCTCTCTCTGATCTCCGTATGTCGGGCAGTTCTGCAGCAGATGTTCAGTGGTCATTTTACCAGTACCGCACGGGCATTCGTCGGTACACCCTATCTTCAATTTGTTGAATAGGTGGTACCTCAGTCTATTGTGGCCAGTGCGAAGTCTGAAGACAACGACCTGCTCTCTTCGGTTCAACTGGTAATAGGCATCGTTTTTGGTGTAACCAGTATGTTCGGTTTCCCATTTGGTAATGTACCTGGCTTTGATAAGCCGTTTTGACTCTTCGTACGTCGTACTGGTATCTGTTTGTGGTAGCCTTGCACCTTCTTTTGCCAGTCTGTCTGCCTCCTCGTTGCCTTGGATGTTGCAGTGTGACGGAACCCACTGTACCACTACCCTTTTTGGTGCGGACAGCTGGCACAGTTTGCAGAGTGCTGCTCTTAAGTCATTAAGCTCAGTGTTTTTCTGGCTTTTTAGCGCTGTGACTACGGCGAGAGCATCTGTCAGCAAGACTATGTGGCTCTCATTTTCACTGTGTGTTGCCATTTCTTCCACTGCCGCCCTCAGTGCCTCTGCCTCCGCTCTGAAATTGCTTGTGTACTTACCAGTAGCGAATGACAGTGTTATTTTTCTGCCATTTGGTAGGTTCAGGAATGCTCCTGCCCCTCCGTTCTGTGTAGTGTTTGTTACAGAACCGTCGGTGTATGCATGGGTCCAGTCCATGCTTGGGTAGCTTTTCGTTATGAAGCTTAGGGTAGTGTCTCTCCTTTCTTTTTCGGTCTGGCAGTTTTTGTTTGCAATACCTGGTATATTTTCTACCACCTCTGGAAATATATCCTGCCTCCAAGTAGGTTTTCGTACAGTAGTGATGGGTTTTGGTGTTGTTAGTGCGTTTATGGGATCTTCGTGCATCTTTGCTTTGGCTATTTCTGCAAAGTTTCTCCGCTTTAGTTTCCCAGTTCCCAAATTGTTTAGCCTCTGGTACATTGGATGGTCCGTCAGTCTTCGGAGTTTCTCTGACTGCAGCTGGGCTCTGCAGTCTCTTCTGTCGGTCATGGATTGCAGTTTTGTAATCTTTTCAAGTTCTACAATTGGCGTTGACTTCATGCCACCTGTTATGATTCTCATGGCTTGGTTTTGAAGTTTGTTAACTTTATCGAAGTTCGCCTTCGCTGCTGTTGTCCATGCCGCGATGCCATACTCGAGAACTGGTCTCACTCTTCCAGTGTACAGTTTCTTTAGTATGCCTTCGTCTGCTCCCCAGCTTGTGCCAGCAAGTTTCCTCATGATCGCCATTCTTTCTCTGGCTTTCATTCGGTTTCTCTCGATCTGACTTTTCCATGTCATGCGCCGATCAAATGTGACTCCCAGATAGGTTGGGTTGTCGTTTGGCTGCAGGATTTTGCCATTTAGGCTTAATTTGGTACTTTGGGGTTTTAATGAGAGCGAGAATATTGTGCACGTGGTTTTCTCCTCGTTTATTTTGACCAGCCATGAGTTCGCCCACTCTTCCAGCGATGTTAGGGCCGTTTGCATCCGATTTCTTGCTATGGTGAGATTCTTTTCAGAGGTCCACATAGCCAGATCGTCTGCAAACATTGAGCTATGGACTCTTCTTGGTATATTCTCTGTAATATCGTTTATATATACCAGGAAGAGTGTGGGTGACAGTACTCCCCCTTGGGGTACTCCCTGCTCGAGTGTCACCTTTTTTGCTCATCTGCCCTTGTACTTGCACTCTGGCCGTTCTTTGTTTGAGGTAGTGGTTGATCCACTTGTACATCTTCCCACAAACATCACTTCTTCTTAGCTTGACTCTAAGTCCATCCTTCCAGACTTTGTCAAATGCCTTTTCCAGATCCACCCAAACAGCTACTGTGTGTTTCTGTGCCTGGTAGGCATCTTCTATCTCCTGGGCTATGAGGATGACCTGGTCCTCAGTGGATCTGTGCTGTCTAAAGCCGGCTTGCTGTGGAATTAGTATTCGTTTTTCTTCCAGATGCCACATCTGGTGTTTATCATCCGTTCCATCAGCTTGCCGACACAGCTCAGTAGGCTTATGGGCCTGTATCCATTCGGATCTGTTTTGTCCTTTCCTGTTTTTGGTACTGGTACCAGTATTGCATCTTTCCATGCCTGGGGTACAATACCCCTTTTCCAGCTTTGGTTCAGGACTGATAGTAGTTTTTTCTTCGCTGTTTGGCCCAGCCCCATCAGCATTTCGTTTGTTATCCCGTCTTTTCCGGGAGATTTCCTTCTCTTTAGTGTTCTCATAGCCTCTTCCATTTCGCGCATTGTTAGTTTGGCCATCATGTGCTCTTCAGGAGCCGTATTTATGTTTTCGTGCCCCTTTAGCTCTTCGCTAATGTCTGTATGCTTATTTGCAGGGACCTCGATGTGGTTTGCTCTGGCATAGTGATCGACAAAGGCGTTTGCGGCTTTCTTACCTGTGATCAAGTTCTCGCCTTGCTTGATAGTAATTTGTTTATTTGACGGGGTTTCGTCGTTCATGGCTCTGACTAGCTTCCATAGCTTGTTCCCTTCTTTGTCCAGGTTTAAACGTTCCGTTTTATTTTTCCAACTTTCTCTTGCTGTTTGCTTGAGAGTGTGTTTGTACTTCGCCGCGGCGGCTTTGAGGGCGATGTTTGCCTCCACGGATTTTTCTCGTTCTGCCATGTTCCTAGCATTTGTTACTGCATCTTCCACTTTCTGTAACTCATCATTCCAGTAGGGCTTATAGTTTTTCCTAGCTCCTCTTGGGATGGTTTCAGTGGCGGCTTGCATTATTGCCTTGCTTAGGCTCTCTACCATGGGCTTCATTTTGGTGTTTCGTGTGTTGATGGTTTCACACAGCCCATCTGTCAGGATTGCAAATCTGTCCCAGTCGGCTCGTTTGTAATTCCAACGTGGGAGCGGTTTTGTTTCCTGTGGGCCTACTTCCATGTCAATGGTTAGCCTGATCGGCCTGTGGTCGCTACCTGCCAGTTGGTTTAGCACCTGGCGGTCTATTTTATAGTGTATGTCCTGTGTGGAGAAGGCCAAATCTGGAGTCGAGGTGGTATGCCATGTTCTTGAATAAAAGCTAGGGCTATCCTCCGGCCTATTGATTAGGGAGAGATTTGCATCTATCTCCCAATCTTCCACTTCGTCACCTCTGCTGTCTGTGTCAGAGTATCCCCATCTCTCCGAGTGGCTGTTGAAATCTCCAACCACTATGCAGTTGGAGTCTCTGACCTCCATACTCGAGAGCGATAGGTCTCTGTTTGGTGGTCCGTACAGATTGAAAATGCGGAGCTTCGTCTCTTGAGCCATTATGTCAACTCCTACAATTTCTGCTTGTCCGGTGTGATTGACAGGTACCGCGCTACTCGGTATGCTGTTTCTGGTCAGTATCAGGACCCCTCCTTTGTGGCCTTCTCTATCTAGACGGAAAGTCTGGTATCCTCTGATTGAGAATTTATGGTTTTTGTTGAGGTGCGTTTCCTGGATACATGCCACGTCAATCTTACCTTCATGCAGGTGATGTGTTAGGGAAAGTTTTTTGTTAATGACTCCCTCCGCATTCCACTGTAATATTCTGAGGGTCTTGAGGTTTTGGCCAATAGTCGTTTCCCCATAGCCATGTGCCTTGACTCCACGACACATGGGTGGGTGACCACCAGTAGTCAAGGGTGGGCCCCTTCGAGGCGTGGGGCCCGGCGCTATCGCTGCCTGGCGGGTCTCCTCAGGATGAGCGCTATACGTTTTTCGAATAGGTTGTGCTGCCATCATACTGTGATTTACGTTGCACTGTTTTGTTAGGCTTGCGGCCCCGTGCATCCGATTTCAACAGGCGTTTCTGTAGGGATGCCCTCCTTAGCCTTTGGCTGTCCCCAGCCTATCTGCAAGGCAGCAGTTGTTTACGATCAGAGTTTTCTCTCCTATGGAAGTTGTCTTACCAGACTATCGAGTCTTCACTACTCGTGTCTATAGGGTGCAATGATGGTATGTGATATATGAGATGGACTGGTTTACCCGGAAGAGAGGCAGTCCAGTGTGTCTGTATCCCAGGATCGTCACGTCCTGCCAGAAACGTAGCATTTGCATGTGAGTGGGGTATCTCTTTGTCCCTTTATTTTCTTGGCTTCTATGCAGGGATGGTACGCCTAGCATTCCCCGCCACCTGGGGTGTTGACACAGTGGGGCAGGTGTGCAATGTCCGCTGGTCTGCATCTCTTCTGCGTCCAGCATGATAGTTATGGCTGATAACGTACAGAGGTAGATATCGTAACCGGAGTGCATTTAGCCAGAGGACAAGCCTGGTAATGTCACAGAGATGTTGATCGCCTGGTGTGCGGACAACTCTCATGGTCAGTGGTTGAGTCTTGACAGTTCACAGTGTGGTGGCTGCTCTACTGTTTTCGACACCCCGACCAGGTTCTAAGTCTTTGGTTGGTGTTTTTCGCACCCCATCGCCGTATAGGGTGAGTATCAAGCAGTTTTCCGCCCGCTTTGATTTGCGGGCGGCAAGGACCTCTTACTGTGGCTCTACCTGATAGGGCTGGGGCGCAAGCCCCAGGTCCCGAGCATGTAGGAGCCTCCCATTGCAGTGGTGCTGAGATTTTGGGCGGGATTGCGGCTTTCAAGGGTTCGGCCGTAATCCCCCACATGGTAGCCTCGCGCCCTTGGCTTATCAGCCTGGTACGTGAACCAAAGTGTCTGCGGCTCCTCTCGATTTGAGCTGGTTTTCCGTAGCAACGCCCTGTCATTTGTAGGTTAAAACTGACCTGTTTTCAGATCTATTTCCAGCACCCGTTCACTATTTGGTCAGACGAATTTGTTGAGGGCTTTTGTTTGTCAATGACCAGGTATTTGAAATCTGCGGAGTTAAACACGATTTCCGTAGCGTTCTTTCATTTGAGCTGACTTGTCGTCCGTGAGTCTAATACCAGCGTACGTTCATTATTAGACCCAAACGGCAGTGCTCTCAATTTGTCAGTTGTTCTACAGTATTGGCGTGTTCAGTCAAATTAAGCCGCAGGTTCCACACCTGGTGGTGCCCTTCCGTCAATTCCCTTAGCGAGATAATCAAGTTTCTTAAAGGGTAGCCCCAAAGATTTTCGAGGGTCTAATTCCAGCACATGTTCTCTATTAGACCCCACTAAGGTGTACTTTTTGATAGTCATTCTGCAGTATTGGCGTGGTAAGTTAACTTAGGTCTCAGGCTCCACTCCTGATAGTGCTCTTCCGTCAATTCCTTTATCAAACACTGGATGCAGACAAAACCGAGCCACAGGGGACATAACCCCAGATTTCTGGGGGTCTAAATCCAGCACCAGTTCCATATTAGACTCCAGAAGAGTGGTCTCGGCATGTCAATCATTTCAGTGTTGGCCGTGTTGAGTCAAATTAAGCCGCAGGCTCCACTCCTGGTGGTGCCCTTCCGTCAATTCCTTTAAGTTTCAGCTTTGCAACCATACTTCCCCCGGAACCCAAACACTTTGGTTTCCCGGAAGCTGCCCGCAGAGTCATCGAAGCAACTCCTGCGGATCGCTAGTCGGCATCGTTTATGGTCAGAACTACGACGGTATCTGATCGTCTTCGCGCCTCTGACTTTCGTTCTTGATTAATGAAAACATTCTTGACAAATGCTTTCGCAGTAGCTCGTCTTGCGGCGATCCAAGAATTTCACCTCTAACGCCGCAATACGAATGCCCCCGTTTGTCCCTGTTAATCATTACCTCCAGTTCCGAAAACCAACAAAATAGAACCGAGGTCCTATTCCATTATTCCATGCACCATTATTCAGGCAGCCGAGGCCTGCTTTGAACACTCTAATTTTTTCAAAGTAAACGCGCCGGCCACCCAGGACGCTCAGCGAAGAGCACCCGTGGGAGAGAGCCGGCAGACGGTAGGGCAGGAGACAACGGGCAGTGAACCGGCGCGAGCCGGACCGCCCGCCTGCGCCTGAGATCCAACTACGAGCTTTTTAACTGCAACAACTTTAATATACGCTATTGGAGCTGGAATTACCGCGGCTGCTGGCACCAGACTTGCCCTCCAATAGATCCTCGTTAAAGGGTTTAAAGTGTACTCATTCCAATTACGGGGCCTCGAAAGAGTCCCGTATTGTTATTTTTCGTCACTACCTCCCCGTGCCGGGAGTGGGTAAGTTGCGCGCCTGCTGCCTTCCTTGGATGTGGTAGCCGTTTCTCATGCTCCCTCTCCGGAATCGAACCCTGATTCCCCGTTACCCGTTACAAACATGGTAGGCATGTCACGTACCATCGACATTTGATAGGGCAGACATTTGAAAGATGCGTCGCCGGCACATGAGGCCATGCGATCAGCACAAAGTTATCCAGAGTCACCAGTGGGGACGCCGCAACCCCGCGAGGGGAAACGACGATTGGTTTTGAACTAATAAAAGCGCTCTTTCCGCGAGGGTCGGAGCTTGGTAAGCATGTATTAGCTCTAGAATTGCCACAGTTATCCAAGTAGGATCGTGTCATCTAAGGAACCTCGACTGATTTAATGAGCCATTCGCGGTTTCACCGTGAGACAGTGTGAACTTAGACATGCATGGCTTAATCTTTGAGACAAGCATATGACTACTGGCAGGATCAACCAGATATCTGTCGGAGACGTACGTACTGCGCACACCGGTCGGCGGAGGAAGGGTGTGTAAAAAGCCTCACTGGGACGGCCGCAGGGACCGACTGACGGGACGGACGGACGGTTGTTCCACCCGTCCCTCACTCCGTCGACCTAGGACCGCCTGACAGGGGCCTCCCACACGCACCAGACGACCGACCGACCGGGCTCGCTCGAGGAGGGATGGCAGCGCTCTGTGCAGAACGGATCCCAACGACCTCGGCGACGAATTTCACTGGGACTAGAGACACAATTTGGCCTGCCCTTCTCCGTAGGGAGAACGCAGGGCCTCGAGGCAACGATTCCTGCTTTCCATTTGCCGGTCACAAGCTCTTTGCGAGAGTCGGACCACCAGCGAGACGTACTGTCGAGCTCTGCTATAAGCCTTAGATAAATCACCACGGACGGACCACGTTTCCTGATACGGACCAGACTAGCACACCTCGGTGGAGGAGCCACTACCACAAACCGCACCCAATTCGCACTACGGGGAAAGGCAGGCGAGCGTTTTCCGCAAGCCCGCGCTATCGCTCCGCCTGGCGGGACTGAGATCGCTTTACGAACACTGGTTGAAATTGAGTCGCTGCGGCGAGACAACTACCCCAGATCCACTCCTGTTCAACATCTGTTCCTACAACAATATCTTTCCAGATTATGTGGTTCGCTGCCTCTTTCATCCTCTTAACATCTGCCTAGAGTAGTCGTATGTTCGCGTGTTTATGTTTACTTCTTTCCCTGCAATAAGATCCCAACGGATGATTTGATGGTCACTTGAGCCAAACAGTTCCCCAACGGTAACGTTTTCAATCATATTTTCCTCTGTGGTAAAAACTAAGTCGAGTATGTTTTTGCCTCTGGTGGCTGCTTCTACATGTTGAATTAAAAAATTGTCAGTTATGCACTTAACAAAAGGTTTTGACTCTACAAGTGCTTCTGCCATATGTTTGAACAGGGGATCTACTAACTTCAGTTTCCGGATTCCCAAACATATAATTTATAAAGATATATTAACTGCCCCATTGGGATCTATTAACTTCATTTGCGATTATTTTAACATATGATATCATTTTCTGGTTGATCGGTCCAACGATTTGTTGTAAGCTTGTCTGAGCATATTTCTCGATAGAACCATATCCTCTGCAGCTCTCTTCATTTGTGTATATGTTCGTAATTTAATGTCTTTGCATGCCTGAGATGTAAAGATGAGTCTTGTTCGTCCCCTTCCTATTTTCCACTTGATCGTCCCCTTCAGCATTTTCTTCTAAAGCAGACGTTCATGTTGTATATTATGTCCTTTCAAATTCGATTTTCGTTTTAAAATTTTTTTCAATATTTGTCTTTGTGCGCCTACCTCAGTGAAGACATTGCCATTGGATCTTTTTTCTGTCTAACTCACTCGTTCAATTCTGCGATAGCCACCACTTCAAACGCTTCCAAACCTATTTCCTCCTTCGTTGCTAGAGTCCATCTTTCAGCCTCATACTGTGCAATTGGGAATACATGAGTAGTGATTATTCTTCCTCAGCTTTATCCCGTTATTTTTTAAGGTTATCATGTTATGTTTTTCTCTGAAGCCCTTTTTTTTGCCAATGCAACCGTGGTCCTAGTTTCCGTCTCACTGCGGACATCTTTTGTTATAGTTTGCCCCACATGTGAAAACCTCTGTACTTGGTCGATTATTTCTCTATTGATAATTATATTCATTTGCCTACGTTGCTGTCTATTATCATAGACGCTCTCTTCAACGTGCTTATTTCCATGCTAAACTTCTTTGTCTGTGCTGTTCTTTTCTTCAAGCAGCTTTTGCAACGTTGATGCTGATCCTCCTACTATGGCTTGATCATCGGCAAATGTGACGGCATGTACTTTCGTGCCATTGACTTTAACACCTTTGTTACAACTCCGAACAACTTGTTTCATCATCATCTTAGAATGTGCGTTATAGAGACCTGGTTAAAGTAAGCAGCCTTGTAGTATTCCTAATCTTATCGAAACTGTTTCAGTGAGTTCTTTGTTAATGTACGTGATATATGAACCCTAAATTTAGTATTAACAGGGATAGATCTCACACTTGCTCTAACATTGCACATATCAAGCGCAGTTCTAGTTATAAAACCTCCATATCTATGAGCGTGCAGTTCCATTGACGACTACAGCTGCCAAATGCACATGCAAATCAGTTCTGTTAAAATGACATGTATGTATTTTAAATGCCAGGCTCGCATGCACATAATTTACATATTTTCAATGTGATCTATAAAATCTATTTAAGGTACTCATAACACATAATTTACAAATCTCCTAACTTGTAATTAGCTTCTCAACTCTTGCACATATTCTGTACTTACCTCAAAATGTGTTTTCTAAACAAAGATCTACAGAACTGTTGTGAAATTTGTTTCTGCTAGTACATTTTTGCCATGTATACTTTTCTTTGATTAGGTACGAAAAAATAGATTTTTAACCTCGTGATGTTATGTAAATTTTTAGCTCTCACAATGGAGGCTATCTTGAGAAAATAAAAAAATTGAGTGTGTGAAGAGAGTATTTGAAACTGGTGAGTGACGTCAGTCAAGGAAAGAAAAATAGGGCGCGTTCAAATGAAATCAAGTGTGTTCAAATACACGCACGATCCTCGCGTTCGTGGAACGGATCAATAGAATGACCCTAGCCCGTGATCATTAAATTGTATAAGAGAATCGGCCTGCAGATCGATGGACAGGGAATAGACAGTTACATAAGTACACACAACTTATGTTCCAAACTCTTCCCTGTCTTACTCCATATGGGGTGGTAAATGCTGGTACATGAGCTAGGGATGATGTCTGTGGTTGAGCCACTTGTACTGTCCGTTATTAAGCTAAGGTTACTGGTCTCAACTAGCCAGGGCTGCTGTCTTTTATAAGCCATACTTATAGGACGTTCATGAGCAACGGTTTCAATCCGTGAATGAGTCAGGGTTACTGCCCATTCTAGTGGCTGGGTTACTTTCCGTGAATGGACCAGGACTACTGCCCGTGCAATAGTCAGGATTGCTTACTGACGGTGCACGAGGCAGGGTTACTGCCCGTGCTATTGTCAGAGATGCTTTTCGTGAATACGTTTCTGTTGCTGCCCGTGATAATACCAGAGTTACTTTCAGTGAGTGAGTCAGGGCTATCTCCCGTGCATGAGTAGGGTCTACTGTCCGTGTATGAAATAGGGTTACTGCCCGTACTTGAGTCATAGTCACTTTCCGTGAATAGGTCAATTGTTACTGCCCGTGCATGAGTGAGTTACTGTGCGTGTATGAGTGTTTATGTTCGTGCTAGTGTCGTATTGGAAGACGTGTACCTAACGCTCCTAGATGTCAGATAATAATTGCAGAGTGTCTGTAGAACTAGGTAGTAGGAAGTTAGGCTGGCATCGATCAATTTGTTGAACTAATGGATATTGGTTTTAATAATTCGCAAGAATGAATTTTTTGTGCTTCTTTTTTCCTCATTAGATAGAATGCGCCATTACCACAGGAACCCCGCCCCAAGGCACTAAATGTACCTTTGTGGAAGGGTTTCGGTAGCAATATGTTTAATGTCGCTAGCTTATCTGGCGTGCTCGGTATGTCGCTGTTGCACACTATTGAAACTGTCATTCACATTGACATGCAGTTGACAAGAACGATAAACGTGATTGGTTTCCTAATTATGTTTTGTTTGTTTAAAGAGGAATGCAGCCCTTATTATAATACTGTAAATGTGGATACATTCTTAGACTGCATTGCTGTGTGTCAAAGATTTTGTCAGTAGGGTCGGGTCATCAGGTCTTCTTCTCGTGGCTTTTTACTTCCTTGATTCTAATAGTCATGTACACATCTACAACTTGATAAACTAGAGCGTGACGTAACAAGGCTGCGTAACCAGTAATGTTTGCCATGAGAAGCAAGCTTTTCAATAACTCTACCACGTCCATCCTTAAGACACAAATAAGTAACATTGCCGTAAACATTCCCACGGCTGTGATTGGCCTACTTTGTGTTGTTATTACATGTTCTATAAACCTTTGCATTATCTACTGGTCTGGTATTTAAAAACGAAAAGATTTAACAGCACTTTTCTTGTGAGCATCTCTTTTATCACAGCTTGAGTATCGCAAGATCATTGGCACCTCCCTAGGACCATCTCTTTGAACATTGCGCGTTATTTGATCATTCATCATCAGTGATTTGTTACTAACAATGCCCATTGTATTGTTCTCCTAGATCGTCTTTAAGCACTAACAACTCTTTACTGTTACTCCCTCGTCAAGGTTTTCACAATTAAATCTCATCTGTTTTCTCATCTCTGTCATCACCCCTGACGTCATTAAAACGTCCTTAGAAATTCACATCACAAACCATTAAATGTTATTTTTGTACATTAACCGATTGTCTTTTCTGATAAACTTCTCTTTACATTTGTCTGTGCCGCTGCTACATTATTATTTCTGTTTTTTTTAATTCAAAAATACAGAGTTGAACCCGTTAATTATTCTGCACATATCTTCTTTGTCTTCATGTTTCATAAATTGTGCTCACTCGTGTGATAGAACTGTTTGATAAAATTATATTGACTGCCTTTGAACTGCCATGTGCTTGTTGCGCGTGGATGCTGCCAGGCCTAAAACAACGACCAATCATCTTCAACCACGCTATAAGATACGAAGACCAGTGCCAGCTCGTAGATTTTATTCTGGGGCATCTCAACCATAGAAATGAGAAAAAAATTAAGAGCACTGAAAAAATGTGTATGTTGCAAAGTTATTCTGCAACAACATCCGAGACTATTTCAGAAGTGCAAAGAAGGATTAAAAAGTCTACTGGAACGAAGAATTGTAAAAGCTCAAGGATGAAGTAAAATAGCTCAAGGATGAAGAATAAAGCCTACTGGAGCGAAGAATTACAACAGCTCTAGAGGGAATTATAAAGTAACAGTCAACCGAAGCAAATGTTGCCATGAAAACAGTCACTAGAAAATGTAAAGTAATATTACATTAAACAACAGGAGATAGTTCGAAAGGAAAAAACCCAAAATTTGTCAACACTAACTCATATATTGTAACAGAAGAGCACATGCTGGCTAATTTAAGAGTGAATGAAATGTTAGTGACAACGACATTATTGGAGAAATCGAATTCACCAGTAAAAAATGCAACAACAAATGAAATTTTAATTACAGTTAGGCTCACTACAAAAAAGAAGCTCCCCGCAGTCCAAAACTAAAGTTTAAAAAATCTGTTATACCGAAGGCATGAAACGATGGCATATTGACATCAATTTCGCAGAAAGATAAAGACTTAACAAATCCAAATAACTACATGCCGATCATTTTACTTGGATGTTTCAGAAATCTGATGAAACGAAAGACAAATACCAAACTGATGTGACACTTGAAAGAAAAACATATTTTAATTCCACAGCAAGCTGAATTCAGGCAGTAACGATCAAATGAAGATCAAATCACGCACATTACTCAGGAAATTGAAGATTCCTTCCAATAAAAACAATTTTCACTAGTAGTAGCCTGGATGGATTTAGAAATAACTTAATAATTAGGGAAAGAGAAATGTGTAATCTAGGTGAGCAGGAAAATGAACAAATGGATCAGATACTATCTTGAAAACACAACCGCTAGTGTTCGAGTTCAAGGTCAGGATAGCATGAAGAGGACAGTTGGACATGGAGTCATGAAACCCCCATTGTTTCTCACTTATATAAAAGAAATAATATTTTTGCCGATGATATGGCACACAATGACACAATATGGAAATGCCACGAAAGAAATTTCCACAAGAATTGTTTTAGACTCGTGTGCCTTTAATCAGCCCACCAACATCTAGAAATTAACGACACTGAACAAATATACTAATTATTCAACTCAATCGTAAAATCAGTACTGAGATATAGATGTGAAAGCTGGAAGTCAACAAAAGCGTTAGAAAGCAAATTCAATATCTTTTAGAATAAATGTTTAAGAAAATTATTGAATATACGCTGGGACCAGTTAATAGTGAATGACTCGATAAGAACAGAGACAAACCAACTATACGTGTTAAACATCATCAGGAAAAAACGATGAACATACATCGGACATGTCCTTAGAATAAACAACAATCTACCATTACAAGCACTCGAATGGACACCAAAGGGCGTTCGGAAAAGAGGGAGACACAAGGAAACACTCAGAAGAACAATCATCCGAGAATGCTCAACTACGGA
Source organism: Ariolimax columbianus (assembly GCA_036924085.1). Lineage (NCBI taxonomy): Eukaryota > Metazoa > Mollusca > Gastropoda > Stylommatophora > Arionidae > Ariolimax > Ariolimax columbianus. Next base: position 29,507,013 of record JAVGWX010000001.1, on the reverse strand, counting down.
CCTCAGCAGTATACAAGATCTAAAAACAGTGGCGTCACACTGTTCCAACTGGAGATCATTTGTTTCTGTCTTATGCGCCGGATTTGGCCCGCAAAGAACACATATATGGCCTTCTGGATTCCTTAAGAAAAAATCACAACAGCAAGCATTCAAATACATCATTGGAAAAGTGGGTCAAGGGCGGTTAATGAAGATAAATGAGGAAAAACTAGAGTATACAGTCGTTTGTATTTTAAACAATCCACCAGCTCTAAACAAAGGATACATTTAAAAAAATATATATACAACTGAATGGAAACTCTAACTATTTAGATCTTATATTAGATTAGCTTCTGAAAGCGAAGGAAATATAATAATATAGTATATTCGAGTGTTAAGTGATTGGAAATTGTATAGTAAAGGACTGAGGTGTAACGTGATTGATTACTGTATAGAACTCGGACGTTTAAGGGCAGAACTCGCATGTTAAGTGATTAATAATTGTAAAGAACACAAACATTAAAGAATGGACCATTGAACGTAGATTTCAAATTATTGTTAAAACTATAGTATTGAACTCACATGTTCATTGATTGATACTTGTATTTTAGGCAGACATTAAGGAACTGACAATTGCACGAGAACTTTGATGTGAAATTATTGACAACCATATACTCGTAGTATTTAACTCGGATCCACTTGTGCAAAAAAGCGTCATGGCGCTTCAGTTGTCCTTCTTAGAGCCACTGTGTTGTATATGTTGCTGCAAGCTCACGATTCATGTTATGTCATCTGTATATCCACGACGTTGTGTCCCTCGTGCCTTGTAGCCAGACATTCGTATGTTGAAGAAAACATCGGTAGCTGATTATGTCGCATTCTCAAGAAATGATCAGGCCATCATATTTTCTGCCCTGACCTGTTTCAGCATAAGATGTAGTTTCACTATATTTCTAATGGTATCATTTCTCATCTATCCTGGTAACACCAATGACTATTCTGTAGCATTTTATTTCGCACGTTATTAATTGCTTTTCTCTTGGATAAGAACTACGTTTGACATTTGTAGAACAAAGTTGAAATACATGTTTTGTTATATGATGGATGCATGTGAAGAACTCAGACTATAAATGATTGACAGGTGAACATAATTGGACAATTTAAGCACCGATAATTGTATGGAACCGTTATGGTGACTCCTGTCATATAAGGTACAGCCCATAACGAAAAGTAAGGAAGCGCTACGCGTAATTATCCAAAAACATTGACAATGAAAGTAACTCATTAGTTAAATCGATGACGTAAAGCAAGGTATCGATAGAACAATTTGTCCGGGACGAGAAATGAATTGAAGAGATGAAAACCCATCTTCTCAAACAAATAGCCAAGCTAATTCACATTTACAAATATCCTTGCCAGTGGAGATTACGAATGGAGTTGACCATTGACTCGAAATCGAGTGGCACTTAAGTCGCATTTTGTTATTATGAAAATCGAGTATTTCATATCATTGACTTGACTCCATTTGTGACTTGGACATTAATTTCGCGACTCAACCATTCTTCACTCCGGTCATAGTAAAGGACCAACGTCATAGTTGGCCTCCTTCAGGAAGCATGTATCAAACACTGTCCCAGCTTTTTCAGTGACGATTTTTGTAGCAATTTGCTTTGCACTATGAGGTCGCTAGCCCCACAAACAACTCTCTTTAGTTGCCTTTTACAACATACATGGCGTATTCTTTGTTTCCCAGAAACAGTCCCCGGGATTTACTCGGAAAAGTGATATGTAGGACGTGCCGAAAACGACGCGGCATCCGGCTGCGCAGCGCAGGTGTAACCCATTTATACGTTAACGATTCATTTGTTATCCGAAATGTTCAACATCCTCACCATCATATTTCAGTCTGGCTCCCCTTGGAACATAGGACCGCAACATAAATTATCCATCTGTTCCTATTATGTACGGAATTCATAAGTTCTGCCATCGAGACCCCAACTGAACTTACTCCCTCCTCGAACGCTCGTCATCAGGCCTTCCCACCCAGGTCTTTCCCAATGGGTAAATAGCCAATATAAATTTTTAAGAATATTAATCATTGATGTTTTATTCCATGCGGTTCTGTAGAATCACCGAACACGTTTGCTCTCTTAAGATTGAACTTGAGATATTGAGACCTTCTAATTGAAGATGTGGGACTTAACGCGTCTGGTTAACAATAGTGAGACTTGACTTGGACTTGAAAGTAAGGACTTGACAGTAAGGACTTGACTTGGACTTGAAAGTAAGGACTTGACAGTAAAGACTTGACTTGGACTTGAAAATAAGGACTTGAAAGCAAGGACTTGACTTGGACATAAGGATTTGACAGTCTCACTGCTTGTTAATTATAGTCCAACAAAGATTACTCGTGAACACTGTCTGGTTGCTAGAAGAAGCAGAGTTAGAACAGAAATCGGACAGCAACTGGGGCCAATACAACATGTATTATACATAGACAAATAACAAGTTCAATGTTTTGGGCAAAAGCCAAAATACCCCACTACATTCCTTTCCCAAAATATGTAACATCAGACAGTGGGAAATTTCAAGAAAAAGATGGAATAGTTGTTTTATTGAAACAATAGAGAGAAACTGATTGAAAATAGCAGTTGTCGTGTTGATGCACAAGACCTATGATCACAACTGACTGATCTCTAACGACATTGGTGAAAATAGGACATAATGTGATTGTATAACTGATTTGAAAACAACGCTTTAGTTAATTTTATGATGATAATACACAATTTCTGACGTTAAACCCCCAAGTGAGTTGCTCTGACAGCATCTGTCTGACGAGCCAGGGATGACCTGTAACCATTAAGCTCTACAAGCTAATGACGTCTTGCGTACATCCATTTCTCCAGCACTAAATCTTTAATGATGAGATGCAGATATAGCTCAATCTCTTCCTGCCCCCTCGCACTAACGACAGTATTGACAGCACAGATGTAAAAGTCGACGCGTCGTGCAAGCAAGCACGATACGCAAATAACGTTAACAAGTCTTTGACTCACTGCTAGGCTTCACATTGGGTCTATCGGTATTTCCCTTCTTTATTCATACAATTATAGATTCGATCTTCCACTTCGCAGGCCACAGCACAAGAGTACTACAGCAGAGACTTCTAATTATACTCGTGACACCTAGTAATAACTGAACCATGTGCGCGACTCAGGTTATCGAGATTGTGCTGATAACGTCTAGGCTTGCTCATATGTAAATACTGATTACGAACACCAAGATACGATTACTCTTACTCTCTCTCTCTCTCTCTCTCTCTTTCTCTCGGTTCCTCTCTCTTTCGCTCTATATGTACATGCATGTGTTCACTTGGGTTTGTGTGTGTGTGTGTTTGTGTGTGTGTGTGTGTGTGTGTACAGCGAGCTGCATGAACCATCCATGTTTATACACTACACCATTTGCTTCAAGAGATTGAGCTCATATGGGTCTGTCAAGAGTCTATTGATGTCGGTTCTGTGTCATCGTTTGAATGTCCAGTATCCAATAGCTGCTAATAGTCAGATATGTTCATGTTAAAAACAGTTTTGCTGCAGTACACTAAGGTTCTGACTCAAAATGTGACAATAATCTAATAAGATAATAGAGAGAGAGAGAGAGAGAGAGAGAGAAAGAGAGAGAGGGAGAGAAGGGGGAGAGAAGAGATATGTACGGTGTGAGAAAATATTGAGGAATATAGCTAAGAAATAGACATTAAGCTCAGAGAACAGAAAACAATTCTAAAATACTATGGTGTCTGAAAAAAGTTTATGGCACGTGTTTTCAAATTGAGAAGCCTCAAAACATGCCCTGCTTCTGTCCTATTGCACAGCAATCACAGAGTTGTCACGTACAGTATCTCAATAATTCATGTACTGACTTAGCATGAGATCGTATTCAGTTATACTGTTACAGCTGTCTTAGTGCAGTGAACTATACCACTTGAAACCAACGTTATGAGTCTACTTTGATGCAAACAGATTCCTACATGACTGCGTTATATTTGTTCAAACGATCATGATGTAGTATTCCCGTTTTGCTATTTTCATTTGGAACTATATCAATGTTACAATTATTATTATCACATTTGCATTCCCTCCAATCTCCATTTATTTTTCCTTTTTCTCTCCTCTCTCTACCCCAGGCAGACATAAAACAACTGAGAGCCCTGGTGGTGTGTCAAATATTGATTATGCCTCGTATTTGATCAAGATTTAGCGACAACATTGACTTCATTTCCTGGATCGCTTTGCCTCAGTGAATCAGAGAACATAAGAAGCAACACTTGATGCAAATTACTGCCTCTGTTTGGCTGGTCAATACAGTTTCCTTCGATCGCCTGTCTCCAACCACCCCCCCCCTCCCCCCCTCCCCACTCTTCCTTTCCACTTACCCCTAATTCCAATCGTATAATCTTCCTATTCTGACTAATGGATGGTACAGTTTGGTCTCATATGTGTCCTTTTAAAAATTGGTGCTCGCACAGAACATAGGTTATGAGATCATGGAATGATAATATCATTAATGTAGAACTGTTGGAAAGATCTAGACATACAACAGTGAAGCAAGAAATGAAGAGAAAACACTAGCGTTGGATTGGACACACATCATGGACTCCATCATATATTATAACAGTGCAGTATATGTCCTAGAATCCACAGACCTTGTAACAGACCAAAACACGTGCAGATGGACACTTAAGACAAACATGAAGCATCACGAATGATATGGGCAAAACTAGAACATATGACTCAGACTAGGAGGACTTGATGTATGATCATTAGAGGCCTAGAATCAACAAGGAACTGAATAATCGTTGATTGATTTATTGAAACAATGATTGATTGTGATTTAGTCCCTATGAAGGTGATGCTATTTATCCTTGGCAAATTTGTTCTTGTGTTTCTCTAACATTGAGACTGGATATAAAAACAGCATTGCTATTATAGCGTCAGAATATCTGTCTCCTGTCAACATAAAGCTAATGGTTCACGTTGTCTCCTGTCAACATAAAGCTAATGGTTCACGTTGTCTCCTGTCAACATAAGGCTAATGATTCACGTTGTCTCCTGTCAACATAAAGCTAACGATTCTTCTTCTTTCTTCTTCTTCATCGTACGCAGTCAGACAGTAACCATTATTTTTTCGAAAAAGGCAGCGGTCATCCTGAGGCTGTCGCCATTGCCATAGAGCTTGTCTTGCAGTTCCACTGGTGATGGCCACATCTGCTCTCTCTGATCATCGTATGTCGGGCAGTTCTGCAGCAGATGTTCCGCTGTCATTTTACCAGTACCGCACGGGCATTCGTCGGTACCACCTATCTTCAATTTGTTGAATAGGTGGTACCTCAGTCTATTGTGGCCAGTGCGAAGTCTGAAGACAAAGACCTGCTCTCTTCGGTTCAGCTGGTAATAGGCATCGTTTTTGGTGTAACAAGTATGTTCGGTTTCCCATTTGGTCATGTATCTAGCTCTAATAAGCCGTTTTGACTCTTCGTATGTCATACTAGTATCTGGTTGTGGTAGTTCTTTTGTCAGTCTGTCTGCCTCCTCGTTGCCTTGGATGTTGCAATGAGATGGAAGCCACTGCACCACTATCCTTTTTGGTGCGGACTCCTGGCATAGTTGACAGAGTACTGCTCTTAAATCATTAAGTTCAGTATGTTTCTGGCTTTTTAGTGCTGTGACTACGGCCAGAGCATCTGTAAGCAGGACTATATGGCTTTCATTCCTTTTACCTGTCACCATTTCTTCCACTGCCGCCCTCAGTGCCTCTGCCTCCGCTCTAACGATTAAAAATGTTTCTGTCAACATAAAGCTATTGATTAACGATGTGGTCTGTCAACATAAAGCAAATGATTCAAAATGTTTCCTGTCAACATAAAGCTATTGATAAACGATGTGGTCTGTCAACATAAAACTAAAGTTTCACAATATCTTCTGTCAACATAAAGCTAATATTTCACAATGCCATTGACAGCATAAAGTACCAAATATTTCACGATATCTCAAAGACTACCACGTAAAACGTGGCTGTGCTGTTGAAATCTGACCAGGTTGTCTCCTGGGACTTTCCTGTGCAATGATTTCAGCGCGAAGTCAAACACCGTGACTGATATAAATGGGATCACCATAGAATGTATTTCCCCACACCTGGATTCAGTCGATAGATCTGGAGAAGATCGATTTTTATTACACATGACAGAAAGTTACATTGATATCAGTTTGAATAAAACTATTTAGAGAATGAGAGAGTGACAGATAGGAAGAGAGAGACAAACACATACGCGAAGAGAGATAAATAACATTTGATAAAAGACACCAAACCTGAAATACTAGCGAAAACCAGGAATATGATACTTGAAGGATACTTACTATTGTATGAACAATCAGGGATCAAGATGCTTCAGTGATTAGCGACCCATAGCTGACTGCTGGCGTCAGGGCCAGCGAACGATAGCTGCCAAGACCCTTCTACACCTCCACGTGGTGATCCTGGATAACAGGCTGCAGCAGGGCAGACTGGCTAAGGAGAAGGGATCGAAGAGGGAATGCTAACCCGGTACTCAAAAAATGCATGCTGAAGTCGGATGTGTTGGACCGAAAGGTGTAAATATCGCAGCCAAGCTGTAAACTACGACACAACGCATTCCGTTCTCTGGACTACATTCTGCTACTTAAGCCCTTTCAAGGTTTGATAGCGGGAGATTGAGAACGAACGAAGAAGAAGAAGAAGTATGAACAATCTTGCACAACGTAATACATTTAGGAAACTTATTATTGTATGAACAATCTTGCACAACATAATATATTAAGGAAACTTACTATCGTATGAACAATCTTGCACAACATAATACATTAAGGAAACTTACTATTGTATGAAGACACTTGCACAATAGGATACTGTAAGGAAACTTATTATTGTATGAAGACACTTGCACAATATGATACTGTAAGGATAATTAGTTAATTGTCCATCGCATTCGATGATGTGAACATCTTCGGACGGTTTTTTTTGTCTTGCGCTGTATGTAGATCATAGTGAAGAAGAAACTGCGATAATCATCAACTACACTCTCTCGTCATGAGCTACCTTGGACCAGTGGAAAGTCTATCACTCGAAACGATTTAAGGTGATTTAGGATGTAGCCATTCTAGACTTAACTCATATGAGTCCAGGGGTCGCTCGAAAATTACGGGATTCGATCGTCCACCGTTTCCGGTCCTTGCTTTGAAAGGCGAGTGCCTTATTTGAAGTGTGGATGCGGAAGGAATAATATTGGAGAGACAGACCAGAAATATGTGTGCAGCCAGCAAGCTGAAAGTTCAAAAGTATATGTGAGATCGCCTGAAATATAATGTGCACCCACAAGTATGTCCGGAGTGTCGTGTTGTCGATTCTGATAAACATAGATCATAACATGAAAGGACGCAATGACTAAGCCATTCTTCCAGAACTTGCTAATGATAGTAGATACACTTTACATATGTCAGTAATGATCATCTGCTCCCATCTTTTATCGGTGCCTGCTCCTGCTAAACCACTTGATATCTTTCTAAGGTTCTGTGAGGCTGACTCAGTATTTCACGCCGTTGACAACATGGTAGTCTTTAAGTGCCTAGCATTTTGCATTATAATGAAATCCACACCTCTTTTGGACTGGTGACACAGTTCGTAGAGTATTGCTCTTCATTTATGCAGAACCCGGTGTTGAGCCGTGCTATATTTTACAACTGAGCTACGATCTCAGTTCATTTCAGAAAGTTTTGTTTGGGTTGACATTTCTTAGCCTTGGGTTGTCCTCTGCGCACAAGCAACAAAATGTGTGGTTTTGGTATCAAAGTTGTCCTTCTCTGAAATAGGAGACATTAAATGAGTTATCTACCAGAGCTCTCTTAGGTTTCATCTGGTAACATGTGCCACACCAGTATATCATATGCAAGACAGCAGGTTGTTTAGAAATCTGTTGTCCTCCGAGACGAACTGCCTTTACTGGCTGACGAGTTGTTAAAGAGCCATGGGAGACATAGAAGATTGGGGATGGAAACTTATTCTTGGAGAGCCAAAAAAGTTGGCTGGGGTCAGGTCAAACTAGGGTCGCAACACAACACCATTGTCAAGTCGGAGATTGAATTAGAAACTGGTAAACGAGGCAGCGGTATTTACTAGGGGTTTGGGATAGTTTGGCTGAGTTAGAGGTAGTGTCTTTATACCCCGATTCTTTTTAGTATTCAGGAGGAGGGTGTAGCTACAAGGAATAGTACGCCAGGCTGTCACATTTCCAATGACAGAGTGACAGGTAGATTTAAGAATCAATAAGATTAAAAAGAGGAATTGTAACATTAATCCTCAGGGAGCACATCCCAAAGCGTATGTTTCACGGTGCAGGACCAACGATAGCCAGAGATCAACATCACCCTCAACTGCCAAAGGGCATAGGTGTTTACGTAGAGATAGTAGTTCATCAGCGTAGAATAAAATTTGTATAGAGTTTCAAAGATAGGATAGACTATCGAACGGGGTGGTATAGTTCCGGGGATTTCATCTAACTCGTGCTAAGATTCCCTGGGTTGGTTGGAAAGATTTATTGTTGTTTAGTTAGTTAGGTAATTTTTATCAAGTTGTAAACAAATACTTTTGGGATAAATGGATATCTTGTTTTATTGTTCCCGTAAGCTTTTAGGGTTTTCTTTGTTGATGTCTTAACGATTAGTATTAGAGGTTATACCTCTTAACTCACAATCTTAACGAAATCCTAGCTCTATCACATGAGGATGTAAAAATGGTCCACGTGACCAGGATATCAGATATCTGCTACAGAGTATCATATATTCAAAATATCTTTTTGTTTTTAGATCTCCATTTTGTCGCCTGCCTTGCTTCTCTTGTTTGCATAAACAGGTGTGCCACGTTAAGTTATGGATTCGGACTTTGTTGCAATGAACAATTGAATGCGGTATCATCTGAATAGAATAAAAGTATAGACACGAGATCCAAATCTCAGTAGCGACATCTCAAATAACTTGAGAGGCGAGGTTGAACCACTAAGTACAGCTGCAAAAGCCATCATAAAACACAAAGGTCTGATTAAATAGTGGTTCTCACTGGTCAGATATAAGGGCTATCAGAAGCACGAGACGCATTCATAGAGTGTAGCTAAAATTTTAAGTTTAATACAGTGTATTTCCGCTGCAAGATACATGGACACGAAGAAACAGATAGACTAGCCAAAGAGGCAGGAGACATAACCTGAACTGAAGAACATATAACATATGAAAAATAAAGACAATGATAATAAACAGCATCCAATACAAATAGCACGGTAGATATACATGTTCTGAAGCAACAGAGGCATACCATACTATACCAAGAAAAGTGGCAATATCAAGGCACGAACCGGTCACTGCGGTTTGAGACACCATCTGCTTATGAAATGACAAAATCGATATACAGACGTGTGCCTTGTGAGAAGAACACACATTAAACCATGTTCTCCAATTCTGTCGGTTCCATACGAGGAATACAGATTTATCACCACGCTATCCAACTCAGTTGACGGATAAACTGTATCGTAACGATAGAAGCCTGAAGACGACTGCCAAATTTATGTGGGAAATATATGTGATTATTTTAGTAATAACTGCCAAATTTATAAGGAAAGAATGTGTGATTATTTAAGTAACAACTGTCAAATTTATAAGCGAAGAATGTGTGATTATGTAAGTAACAACTGCCAAAATTGTATGATAGAAGAATGTGTGATTATTTAAAAACGACAACCATATTTATGAAGTAAATATGTCTATTTAATACCAATGCCAAATGTGTAAAGAAAGAATGTTTGATTATTTAAAAACGACTACCAAATTTATGATGGAAATGTGTGAGATTATGTAAGAACGAACAAAGCAGAAGAAGAAACATATATGGCTCACCTTTTTCTTTTTCTGTTATATAACCACTGGCAGTGCTTATGTGAAGAATCCTACGTTTTTTTATGTTTTTAAATTGGTCACTGAAATTGTCTAAAGTTACTTGGAAATGTTCATTTCTGAAACCTGTGCTGAGGTCTACAGTGGGGATCTATACAGTTGAGGAATAAAAGCCACTTGCTTCATACTTAACATCGTAGTGTAGTCGCTTTGTTTCTTCTCCACTCCGATAAGTTCGCCTAGATTCGTACCTGTGCCTCCATAATAAGTTAATGTTTTGAAAATATATTAATTCAGTAACAATGTAATAAAATTAATGTCCTAAAAGCAATTTAGTGTCCTAAAAGCAAATTAATGTATAGAATGCATTAGAGTGAAAATACAGTGAAAGCAGTTTTTTAAAAGATGAAATAGTGATGGTTACATATTATTTAAGATGCATTATTCAAGGCTAATAGGTAAATGTACTGTTAATATGTACGTTCACATACGTAGACAAAAGGGGGTATAGTATTATTAATGAAATTGTAATATCTGGATTGGAAGAATAGACAAACTGGAACCTTTCTAGTATGTAGTGAAATGTCCTAAACAGGTTTTGCAAAGGACGAGCTTGTGTAATAGAAATTGCTAGAGATACAACCACAACACACTAGTTTGACAATTCTTTAATTGAGCTTCATGCTAGAAATGAGTCCTATACTCGCTCCCCGACGAAGTTGTTTTCTCACGAGGTGATTTTCGTTTAGTGATTTGTAAGCGGAAATAAATATTTGAAACGCAACATACCATACAAGAGATCATCTAGAATTCTCGGAAACAGAAACACCTATAAAGCGTGGGTGTACAACACAGACGCTAAAAAAGTGAAAGTTCTAAAATAAAGTGTGAACTTTTTAGAAGAAATTTAAAAAACATTAAATGGTTGCCAGATAAAATTGTATAAAAGTGGACTAACAATTTTTAAAAGTTGCCAGAAAGATGCCAAACCTGCTAAGATATTTGTTTCCTTGTGCAATCTACTAGGTAGCTTTAAAAAGTTTACAGAATTAGTGGATTATATAAAAAATAAGTTACAATAGAACTATCTACACTACATTTCCTTCAAAGTAATTGCCTTTGGTAACTAAACACTTTTGCCAACGTGCAAACAGCTGCTGGAAACATTCGTGGAACCCATTCTTCGACAACTCTCTCAGCTGTCTTGTCGCAATGGCGATAACGTCCTCAGCCTCCCCGAATGGTTCTCCTTTCAGTGCCGATTTCAGTCGAGGGAACAAGAAAAAGTCAGCCGGTGCCAGGTCGGTAGAATATGGAGGATGTTCTAAGGTAATCACATTGTGCTTTACGAGGTAATGCTTCACCGGTAGGGATCGATGTGCTGGCGCATTGTTATACAGCATAATCCAACTGTTTGCTCTTCATTTTTTGGTCGTTATCTTCTGATTGCATCTCTTAGACGACGGAGGATATCAACGTACATTTCCTTGTTAACCGTTCGGCCTTCAGGAAGGAAATCATGGTAGACAATACCCGGGGAATAAAAAATACTTCCAACATAACTTTTTCTTTGCTCTTGCCTATATGAAATTTCTGTGTCCGGGGAGATGTTGGAGATTTCCATTCAGAGGACTGTCGTTTTGTCTGAGGATCGTACAAAAAACGCATGGTCTGATCTCCTGTGATTATGTTGTTGAGAAAATTGCTATCTTGATCCGCCATTGTAATTAGGTCTCCTGCCAAGATCAATATCGTTTCTTTCTGTTCAGGAGATAACATTTTGGGAACCATGTGTTGACAAACGCGGTGCATGTGCAGTTAATTGTGGAGAATACTGTGGCAACGTCCTACTGATATTCCAACCTCTGAGGCTAGTTTCTCGGCACTAACTCTTCAGTCAGCACACAACGTTTCGAATACGCTCAATGTTTTTATTGTTGATCGAGGTTGACGTCGTCCACTACGCGCATCATCGTCGACACTAACACGACCTTCACGAAAACGTTTGTGTCACTCAAATACTTGCGATTTCTTCATTTCGGTATCACCATATGCTTAAATAAGCAATGTTTGTGCCTCTGAGGTTGACTTCTCAAGCAAAACACATAATTTGGTATTTTTACGTTTTTCAATCAAAGAAATTTTGAACTCCGACGATGCAACGAGCACAACACACAAACAAAAATATGTAACTTCTGTTCGAGAGTAAATGTGAAAATCACGGCTGCCATGTCACTTAGTCAAAGTGACTACCAACTTATAAATACATATTCTCCATAATATCATCTTTCATTCAAACACGAATTGACTATTCTGGGAACTTTTTGATCCCACCTCGTATATATTTATACTCATACATTGGAAACCTGCGGGATGTGGATATTTAAATTGAGTGCAAGCTTGGTTTGCATTCCTATCATGGCGGGGTCGAAATCACTTCGTCTTTGTTTGACTGAGCATGTCGGGGATATTTGTCGCTTTGACCTCTTCTCTGCATACAGAAAGAACTGGCACAACTACTGTATTGCAAATCTGACATAGGGGAAAATCCACATCAACACACTACATACAGATACACATACTCGTCAATGTACTGGTCAGTTTGCAATGATATAACCTAAACGACTGCGGTCTGAGGTTGAAAGGGCATATCTTTCCAACGAGAATACAGAAAATCAAACCCTAAACAAACAACTACTTATACAATTACACACTCACAAACATACACATACAATGGCATATACGTATCCAGAGAATGCTATTTGAAAAACATAATCAGACATAACATAAAAAGATATTAGACTGTATGAAACATACTCAATATAGCATTTCAGTTTAGTTTACTGGAAGAATCAACGTCATTGCACAAAGTTTAACCTATTGCCTTCTTTAGATAGAGAAGGCCATGGTTTAACCCAAAGTGCTATGATCTTCTCCATATTTTTTTTGAAAATCTAATCACAATTCACGAACTCCTTAACACGCCGAGGATCCCATAATAGTGGGGGTAAATTTTTAATGTATTATATGGCAGCGACTATTGTAAACGAATTTATTTTATACAATAATATTTAAATCTTTATCGAGCACTATGATGTTAATTTATATAAGTGGGATAAAAGTAGCCTGTAAGATTGTTAATAATATGACACATTCATACGTAAATACATATAAACTCCACTGAGACCGAGGACAAAAATAATATAGCTACTGTCACATTCTAAGCATGTCGTAAACGGGGAATAAAGAGGGTTTGTGCTTGATGCTGGCAACCACATTATGCAAAACACATTGCCATTATAATCAGCCAGTGCAAAAGCCCGTATGCAGGCTTTCAGTAAAGGGACCGGTTATGATTTAAATCTGTTTCACGTCGCACTGAATACATGAATGCCTCGAATGTTCCCTTTAAAAAGAAGCCATTTTTATTTCTTGGACGACATGGCAATAGATGAAATGATGTTTAAAAACACCTATAAGTATGTAATGTATAAATATGAGAGCTGGTCCTGAGTTTACCAAAACAAAATAACAATATATCTTTGAAGAACATTTAATACTTTGGCACATATAACATTAATACGAAATAATAAAGTTTCGCATATATGTTGGATCAATCCCAATGAAATTGTAATTGTGTATCCTAGCCCTAAATTGGAAGTTCAGTTCTTTGAAAGCTGCTAAACGGATGAATAGTTGGCACAGCACTAGCATAGCTGCTTTCAGTTCCATAGTTAAATTTATAGGTGGTTATAATTAATATATTGTATTGTGTAACATGTTTACATAATAGAAGAACACATTAAAGGAATTAGAAAGTAAAATGTTAACATTTAAAAAAAATGCCAAAATAGATCCTAGTTGTTTTAAGTGTTTCCAAAAAAGTTATCAGTTAACAAATGCGAAAACAAAGAAGCCAATGGGTTTGAAAAGTTGTCAATTTTCTAACTTTGACAATCCCGGAACAGGACTGAGCAGCTGCAAAAACCAGAGCAGATTTCTAGTGTAAACTAATTTTTAAGTTTGACGAAAGCTCCCCTAACCCTGAAAAAGCTATCCTCGGCAGTAAATAAATATGAATAGCAAGTGAAACACAGTTTAGAATGCATCACATCCAACTGATTGTCCACAGACTCCTGTCAGAACAAAGTTTATATTAGTATCTATGGCCAGAATGACAGCAGTGTTCTTGCAGATTTGGCTAATTCAACTCACGTACGTTTTTCACGGATTGATCAACTTGATGGGTTATTCGAGTGAGCTGTCGTGCCTCAGCGCTCCTCATCACTTTTTTAGAATATAGTGCTTTGTTTCATTAGTTTGGACCTGTTGTTTCTTACTGTCTTTTAATGTACACATAGCAAATACAAATTAACGGGACATTCATTGATTTTTGAGAGCTCTGAAAAGTTCATGGATGACGGTAATGTGTTCTGTTAAGGAACACTTACCATCAGTCAGAGGCAAACACTCAGCGAATCTATCCTACCCGCAAATATGTAGTATTCTTTCCGGGCCAGTGGGCATTGGGCCCTCTTGAATTACAGCCATCTACAAATGGTCAAATCCCCGGGAGTGGTATGTGCAGCTGACTCGGTCAGCCCACAAACTATAGTACAAGAGTCTGCATGGCAGACGTGTAGACTGCGTGCAGCCACAGGTGTCAATCACCATCGAGCACCAAGAACTAAAACGGGAGAGAGGAGTTCTGAATTGGGTACCAGAAACAACAAAGCTGGAGTCGGTAAAGACAATCACAGTGGCGCTTACAGGAGACAAGAACGCCGAGGTGTTTCTCCAAACGAACATCTCGGACAAGTGGGCGTTCATGAAGAACAAATTTGAGGTCCACCATTACATAACCGTTTGGTTTACAAATTGGGAGGCCAAACCCATAAAGATGTGGGTGACCATCACTAGCCGCCGCATCCCGTCTGAAGGATGCAGCAAAGACCCGCACTAGTCAAGCCAGTGCACAAATGGATGGCGATCAGAGATCGTGAAGGAGGCTGAGCGACTGCCGGTAGAAGCCCTCTCCGGGAGCCAGCACCAGAGCCATCACCAGAGTAGACAGACATCGCCATCTCAGTGTCCGCACCAGAACGGTGGGATACTGACGACGACCAAGCGTCACTCATGTATTGCCGGTGGTGGAGGACATCAGCCCTGACGTGGGCGAACCTGTCCGTCTGCTGTGGACGACCATGATTGAGGGTCTGGAGCTAGGTCTGAGTAGCATTCTATCTTCAAATCGTTGTTTTTCATCCTTGTCTAAGCCCCCTCATGTGGATAATTAACTTTGTTTGCAGTGGCAGGAGTTCAACCAGGCCAAGACCAAAAATACATTCACAGTGTATATGGAGTGTAAATGTATGTAGTTGGTTTGATTGTATATTTACTGCAACTGTATTATCCCCCCTATATGTTATACTTTCATGTACCCCTCTGCCATTGTTATTTATTGTGATACTTTACCCCTCTTATAAAAAGTATTCATATACCATTGCTTATGATGTTTACTATGTCTGAGCCCCCAAATACAATCATTGCATGTACCCACTGACCTTTACTAGTTAGTCATGTGCGTGTATAATCCCCCGCTACATGTATTAGAGCAGCCCTTTCTGACCTGTGTCAGTGTGGAGCTGTTATTCCGACAGGTCCTTCTTCTTCTTCTTCTGCGTACACAGTCAGACAGTAACCATTATTTTTTCGAAAAAAGCGGCGGTCATCCTGAGGCTCTCGCCACTGCCATAGAGCTTGTCTTGCAGTTCCACTGGTAATGGCCACATCTGCTCTCTCTGATCCTCGTATGTCGGGCAGTTCTGCAGCAGATGTTCAGTGGTCATTTTACCAGTACCGCACGGGCATTCGTCGGTACACCCTATCTTCAATTTGTTGAATAGGTGGTACCTCAGTCTGTTGTGGCCAGTGCGAAGTCTGA
Organism: Ariolimax columbianus; assembly: GCA_036924085.1. Lineage (NCBI taxonomy): Eukaryota > Metazoa > Mollusca > Gastropoda > Stylommatophora > Arionidae > Ariolimax > Ariolimax columbianus. The sequence continues at coordinate 29,491,119 of JAVGWX010000001.1, read as the reverse complement.
AGACAACGACCTGCTCTCTTCGGTTCAACTGGTAATAGGCATCGTTTTTGGTGTAACCAGTATGTTCGGTTTCCCATTTGGTCATGTATCTGGCTTTGATAAGCCGTTTTGACTCTTCGTACGTCATACTGGTATCTGTTTGTGGTAGTCTTGCACCTTCTTTTGCCAGTCTGTCTGCCTCCTCGTTGCCTTGGATGTTGCAGTGTGACGGAATCCACTGTACCACTACCCTTTTTGGTGCGGACTGCTGGCACAGTTTGCAGAGTGCTGCTCTTAAGTCATTAAGCTCAGTGTTTTTCTGGCTTTTTAGCGCTGTGACTACGGCGAGAGCATCTGTCAGCAGGACTATATGGCTCTCATTTTCACTGTGTGTCACCATTTCTTCCACTGCCGCCCTCAGTGCCTCTGCCTCCGCTCTGAAATTGCTTGTGTACTTACCAGTAGCGAGTGACAGTGTTATTTTTCTGCCATTTGGTAGGTTCAGGAATGCTCTTGCCCCTCCGTTCTGTGTAGTGTTTCTTACAGAACCGTCGGTGTATGCATGGGTCCAGTCCATGCTTGGGTAGCTTTTCGTTATGAAGCTTAGGGTAGTGTCTCTCCTTTCTTTTTCAGTCTGGCAGTTTTTGTTTGCAATACCTGGTATATTTTCTACCACCTCTGGAAATATATCCTGCCTCCAGGTAGGTTTTCGTACAGTAGTGATGGGTTTTGGTGTTGTTAGTGCGTTTATGGGATCTTCGTGCATCTTTGCTTTGGCTATTTCTGCAAAGTTTCTCCGCTTTAGTTTCCCATTTCCCAAATTGTTTAGTCTCTGGTACATTGGATGGTCCGTCAGTCTTCGGAGTTTCTCTGACTGCAGCTGGGCTCTGCAGTCTCTTCTATCGGTCGTGGATTGCAGTTTTGTAATCTTTTCAAGTTCTTCAATTGGCGTTGACTTCATGCCACCTGTTATAATTCTCATGGCTTGGTTTTGAAGTTTGTTAACTTTATCGAAGTTCGCCTTCGCTGCTGTTGTCCATGCCGCAATGCCATACTCGAGAACTGGTCTCACTCTTCCAGTGTACAGTTTCTTTAGTATGCCTTCGTCTGCTCCCCAGCTTGTGCCAGCAAGTTTCCTCATGATTGCCATTCTTTCTCTGGCTTTCATTCGGTTTCTCTCAATCTGACTTTTCCATGTCATGCGCCGATCAAATGGGACTCCCAGATAGGTTGGGTTGTCGTTTGGCTGCAGGATTTTGCCATTTAGACTTAATTTGGTACTTTGGGGTTTTAATGAAAGCGAGAATATTGTGCATGTGGTTTTCTCCTCGTTTATTTTGACCAGCCATGAGTTCGCCCACTCTTCCAGCGATGTTAGGGCCGTCTGCATCCGATTTCTTGCTATGGTGAGATTCTTTTCAGAGGTCCACATAGCCAGATCGTCTGCAAACATTGAGCTATGGACTCTTCTTGTTATATTCTCTGTAATATCGTTTATATATACCAGGAAGAGTGTGGGTGACAATACTCCCCCTTGGGGTACTCCCTGCTCGAGTGTCACCTTTTTGCTCATCTGCCCTTGTACTTGGACTCTGGCCGTTCTTTGTTTGAGGTAGTGGTTGATCCACTTGTACATCTTCACACAGACATCACTTCTTCTTAGCTTGACTCTAAGTCCGTCCTTCCAGACTTTGTCAAATGCCTTTTCCAGATCCACCCAAACAGCTACTGTGTGTTTCTGTGCCTGGTAGGCATCTTCTATCTCCTGGGCTATGAGGATGACCTGGTCCTCAGTGGATCTGTGCTGTCTAAAGCCGGCTTGCTGTGGAATTAGTATTCGTTTTTCTTCCAGATGCCACATCAGTCTGGTGTTTATCATCCGTTCCATCAGCTTGCCGACACAGCTCAGTAGCCTGATGGGCCTGTATCCATTTGGATCTGTTTTATCCTTTCCTGTTTTTGGTACTGGTACCAGTATTGCGTCTTTCCATGCCTGGGGTACAATACCCCTTTTTCAGCTTTGGTTCAGGACTGATAGTAGTTTCCTCTTCGCTGTTTAGCCCAGCCCCATCAGCATTTCGTTTGTTATCCCGTCTTTTCCGGGAGATTTCCTTTTCTTTAGTGTTCTCATATCCTCTTCCATTTCGCGCATTGTTAGTTTGGCAATCATGTGCTTTTCGGGAGCCGTATTTATGTTTTCGTGTCCCTTAAGCTCTTCGCTAATGTCTGTATGCTTATCTGCAGGGACCTCGATGTGGTTTGCTCTGGCATAGTGATCGACAAAGGCGTTTGCGGCTTTCTTACCTGTGATCAAGTTCTCGCCCTGCTTGATAGTAATTTCCAAAAATAGCCAAAGCAAAGATGCACGAAGATCCCCTAAAAGCACTAACAACACCAAAACCCATCACTACTGTACGAAAACCTACCTGGAAGCAGGATATATTTCCAGAGGTGGTAGAAAATATACCAGGTATTGCAAACAAAAACTGCCAGACTGAAAAAGAAAGGAGAGATACTACCCTAAGCTTCATAACGAAAAGCTACCCAAGCATGGACTGGACCCAAGCATGGACTGGACCCATGCATACACCGACGGTTCTGAAACAAACACTACACAGAACGGAGGGGCAAGAGCATTCCTGAACCTACCAAATGGCAGACAAATAACACTGTCACTCGCTACTGGTAAGTACACAAGCAATTTCAGAGCGGAAGCAGAGGCACTGAGGGCGGCAGTGGAAGAAATGGTGACACACAGTGAAAATGAGAGCCATATAGTCCTGCTGACAGATGCTCTCGCCGTAGTCACAGGGCTAAAAAGCCAGAAAAACACTGAGCTTAATGACTTAAGAGCAGCACTCTGCAAACTGTGCCAGCAGTCCGCACCAAAAAGGGTAGTGGTACAGTGGATTCCGTCACACTGCAACATCCAAGGCAACGAGGAGGCAGACAGACTGGCAAAAGAAGGTGCAAGACTACCACAAACAGATACCAGTATGACGTACGAAGAGTCAAAACGGCTTATCAAAGCCAGATACATGACCAAATGGGAAACCGTACATACTGGTTACACCAAAAACGATGCCTATTACCAGTTGAACCGAAGAGAGCAGGTCGTTGTCTTCAGACTTCGCACTGGCCACAACAGACTGAGGTACCACCTATTCAACAAATTGAAGATAGGGTGTACCGACGAATGTCCGTGCGGTACTGGTAAAATGACCGCTGAACATCTGCTGCAGAACTTCCCGACATATGAGGATCAGAGAGAGCAGATGTGGCCATTACCAGTGGAACTGCAAGACAAGCTCTATGGCAGTGGCGAGAGCCTCAGGATGACCGCCGCTTTTTTCGAAAAAATAATGGTTACTGTCTGACTGCGTACGCAGAAGAAGAAGAAGAAGTAATTAAAAGTACAATCAGGGACCGCAAACAGACCATTTCAAAACAAATACACAGAAATTTAAAACGCAATAGACACATTTTTGAAGAACCTATAAAAATAACAAAAATAATTGATAAAAACCTACCCCAAATTCAACTCTTAGAAGATGAATTAGACAATGTCGATAATTATAAACTACAAGGGGCCCGATTAAAATCTAAAACACTAATATTTTTGCAGGAAATCCCCACACACCAGTACTTAGTCGTAGAACAGAACATACAACGTAAACGATAATAACACACGATAATAAAATCAAGGGACCAACAGGACAAATATTAACTGAACCTCAAGAAATAAGACAGACCTTTCATGACTACTACACGACATTGTATTCCGCAGAATACTACGCACACAGTGCGGAAACGTCTCTGAGTTTACAAAGCAGTTGAGTGACGAAGACAGGGGTATCATTAGTACACCCCTGTCCTTACTCGACAAACAACTTACTGGATTCCTTTCAAAATAACAAAAGCCCAGGCTCTGACGGTAGACCGTAGAGTTCTACTTAACGTTCTTCGACAGTATTGGACCCACCCTGTTAAAAGTTGTAAATGAAGCATTTGAAACAGGTGAATTGCCAAATAGCCTTAATGAAGATTATATCACACTGATCCCCAAAACCGGACAGCGATAAGCTAGATGCGAAAAACTACAGACCAATTTCTCTCCTAAAATAAACTACAAAAGTATGACCAAAGCTCTCACACTAAAACTTAGGCCCTTTATGCAACACTTAGTACATAAGGACCAACAATGTAGCGTAAAGGACAGAAAAATCACTAAACATGCACATTTCTTACGAGACATTATAACTTACACTTGCGAGGAAAACAGCCATCTGCCATTCTTTTAATTGATCAAGAAAAAGCTTTAGACATAGTCGCACATTCCTTTCTTCATGAAATAATAAATAAAAATTACATTGGGGAATATTTTACTAAATGGATAAAAATAGTATATACGAAACCCGAAAGAAAAATAATGATTAATCATAATTTAACAGATAGTTTCCCCCTAACGAGATCAGTCAGACAAGTATGTCCTCTGTCCCTAACACTTTATACTCTAGTCTTGGAACCCCTACTAGAGAAGATTAGGCAAGACCCAACAATAGTAGGAACCAATGTACCGGGGTCAGGCGAACAAAAAGTAATAGCTTACGCTGGCGATACCGCTTTCTGTCCATCCAATAGTAGCTCTATTCAATTTATTATAAACACCTTTACACAATACGGCACAGAAAGCGGATCCAAAATAAATAGTCCCAAATCATCCATAATGTGGATTGGCAAGTGGATTAATAAATTCGATCTTCCGCTTCCACTAACCCAAGTAAATAAGATAAAAATATATGGAATAACATACCCTTCTAATCCACTTGACCCTAATAAAGAAATATGGGACAAAATTACTTTCAATATTAAAAAATTTCTAGGACAATTTTAATACAAAGCAACAACAATATTTGGCCGCAGTGTAATAGCAAACTCAATTATACTACCAACATTAATATACGTCACCCATAATAATAATCAAAGAAATTTAAAAAAGCAGTTAGAAGTTTAATTTTTCGCAACACAATATATAGCATCAGATCTAAAACGTTAATGCAGTAAAAAAAAAACCGAGGTGGGATCGCGTAGCAAGACATAACAATTAAAATACAATAACTAAGAATTAAATTTGTACAAGAAATAATGAAACGCCCTAATGTATATCCAATGTCCCACTATTATTTAGGGCTAAGAATAGCTAAATTATGTAAATTAAATAACACTATCCCACGTTGCTTTAAAATTATACCCATGTTTTATAAACAATGCATACGACACATTACTGCAAATGAAACATTACTCACGCAAAAACCAGACACTATTTATAAAAAAAAAAACTTATATTATTACAGGAACCCCCACTTAAAGATAGGATTAAACGAGGCTACGGGTATTTTATAACAAACTACACACATCAGTTTTGTAACTTACACAACCTTAAAGTATCACCCCACATTAAAGAAGTTACTTACAGACTAATATTCGGAACACCAATACGTAAACAAGTTCAAACCCAGCTAGGACTTAGAACACTAAAATGTCAACTTTGCAACAGAAACATACAAGAAACAGAAAATCATTTATTTATTTTTTGTAAAGTAGTTAGCACAAAATTATGTAAAATTAAACAAATAATTTGCAAATTTACCAAAACATAAGTAAAATTGTTTATAGCCGTAATGCTTCACACACTTCCATGGACAGATAGAGACACACAAAACAAACTGCTAACAATATTGGCAGAGTTCAGATACTTAGTATGGACATGTCGGAATAAAGCTCTTCACTACGGACACACCTTTAACCCAGGCAGTTTTCTAATTTTGTTCATGGGAAAAAGTAAGCTCTTTGCCCAGATGTCCCACGATCTGTGAATATTCTGGGTAGGACTTACGAACTATCTGGGGACAAATGGTAAATATAGGTGTTCATGTACGAATGAGTGTTTATGAGAATATGTTGAGTGTATAAGTGAGAACACATGTGCTAGGATGCGTATATTTTTGTACATAGTTTTGTACGTGTGGATGAGCGTGTATGCATGCCTGGCTGTGTGTGTGGAAGAGTCAGCAATGTATGGGAATGTGTATACAGGCGTATGCTGAGATGATGGATGGATTAATGGACATGTGGAGACAGATCCGCCTCCGTGTTTGCTTGCGCCTGTGGTGTCTGTGTGGGTATGAGTGAGTATATGTGTGTGTGTGTGTGTGTGTGGGCGTGGGTGGAGTTGTTTTATAGTGGTAATTAACTTGGATTGAGTGGTTTGTACAATTTGATTTATGAAAGTATTGAGAATTACTGTTTCGCTTATTTGATGTGACTGCACTGTCTATATGAAACTTGTGCAGTGACAATGCACATTTAAAACCTTTTAACTTTGAATAAGAAACTTAAAATCGGATTGATCAAATTTATTAAATTTATTTTCGATCAATATCAAACTAAAATGTTTATTATTCCATTAGGAAACTTTTGTAAACTTGTGTAAACCTTACATTTTGCAGAGGACACAGTTCCTTATAGCAGTACCGTGGTCGTCCTCCTCATGAAGTGTTTAATCTAGAGATATAGTCTCAAGAAATAATGACAACTAAAGTTAGACTCCTTCAACAATTATGTCGTATCATAAGTTAAAGCTGTAGAAAAAAATATAAGTTCTAATTATGACAGAATTTGTATTTTTAAATGGTTAAATAAGCTAAATGCATACATTGTCTTCCAGGAATTACTGCGACAATTGGGCATAAAGATGGTAGTCACAAGGAGACAATAGATATACTACAATAAGATGTAGTGCCATGGTCGTCTGCTTTGTTACGTGTAAGAAAAACTGAAAACTGCAGTGATGCGGTGCGCGAGATGTTAAATGTGTCTACATGCCACCCTCTGGGTGGTTTGAGTTTAAGACCCCTTAAGTAAAAATTTTAAGTGGCCATATTTTCCGTATAATGGACGACAGTCAGACTTAACGATACATTGTTAATTCAATTATTCCGTGGTACGAGTAATATATTAATCAACTTGCATTAATTAATGCAGATGTTGTTGCAAAATGAAACATTGGAAAATGGACACATTACAAACGTGAAAAATAATTTGATTAAACACTAGGCATATTATAATTGCTTCAGTACGACTTTGTCTGTCCTCTCGCACGCATAGGAATGGTTGATTGTTTGACAGATTGTTTAGAGAAAACAATAGCTCTTACCCGTTTATGGCCAAGTTGGGATTAGTACATTTGCCAGTAACATCTTTTCAAGTTGGCGTATAATGCTCTCAGACAGAACGGCGTAAAAGCTTGGATTTAGCGCTAACGGGCACTGTTGGAACAAAAGAGACTGGTAAAAGGGAATACTTTACCTCGGGCAAACGGAAAATTAGACAAACAGGTTTCTTCCAACACGAAATTCTCGCTTGGGGGAATAAAATATCGCATTTCTTTTAGAACATAAATTGTTGCTCTAGCACTCGGTGGCTCTTCCCTTGTTCCTATCTTTTCAGGAATAAATAAACACCAAAAAAAACAGAATCTTAAGGTGACAAATAAAAATAATATTCAAAGCAAAATTAGAATAACATTCATTTAGTAACCAATAAATAACAAAGTCAAGCGATAAAGATAGAGAGACAGATAACGAGATAGCGAGAGCATTAAATATTTGTGTATAATAAAAGGAAATACTTGTACACTTGTATACAATATGTACGATAATGGTTACTACGTTTGTATTGTAAAATGTATACACTATAATATCACTACAATGGTAAACGTTCAACTTGGTGGAATTTAAGAATGTAGATGACGAGGACAAAATAAATAATGATGTGTTTACAGTAGCAAGGATGTTTGTCTACTGCTGTTGCACATTTTGATAATTTTAAGGCATACATTGTATATTCCAAGGGCGTCTGTGCGTGTACGTGTATGTTTCAATGAAAAATGAGAGATAAAACATCCATGAATTTGTGTCAGAAATGTGCCCGTCTGTGGTCAGCTTACAAATTAATACATGACCTTGATGTATTGGTTTCTGGTCACCAATGTTCGCTAGCATCAATCACTTGTCGGCAACCGAGCTTCCTTAGCTGCCCGGCTGCCCGTGTCAAGAAAATAACTGCTATTGTCTGAATGTTGAAAGTTCGATTACCTAATTGAAAACTTGATCCTTGGGCTGAAGCTGTAACATAGGCCTAATCTATCCCTAACTTAACTGATGACCGTGCCTGTCTTCTATCAACACTAGCCACTATAACCAGTCCTGAGCTACCAAACTCAGAGATGTTGAATACTGCTTCCTACGGTCAAAGATAATGGTAGCCACAGAAGACTTTCATATACCAACCTTCACCTCCTTGTATCAGCTGGATCTTGTTTCCCTGGCTTCCTAATCTTCATTATTGTTGCACTGGTTTCTTTCTTCCAACCGTTATTTCTTTTTTAATTTTTTTTTTTAAATTTTTTTGTTGATTCATTCATTGTTTATCCTCTTTTTCCTGTTCTTCTATTATTTTTCTAAATCATTGTAGTAATGAAGTACGGTATATACCCTTGAGAAGGACAGTATTGTTTTGTTAATCGCGTATTATAAACGTTCTTAATTTGAGAAGATAATACATCCAAGACTCTCGAATTGGTGAATGCTACGTACCACCCAGTTTGATAACGGGGAAAAGTTGTAAGTCATTTTCTAGGCCTCAGATAAGCCTAATTGACAAGATACGAAACAGAACATATTGTTAACCAACTCTTGCATTAAGTAAAACATTTAAAGAAATACCGACTAAGACCTGGTGTAATCAAGATCAGCCGGACTGACAGATATAGTTCTGATTTATGTATCTCGCTAACTTAACTACCAAAACATACAGAGCGTGTACTCTCCATACTATTATCCTGAGTTACATAAACGGTTAAGATAAAATTGTTATTGTTGTATGTCTGGTAATATAAAACTGTTATTGTTCTATTGCTTGCTAATGGATGCACAAGGATTATAGTAATTCTTAATCGATTTGGCGAAAAACGATCTCCATCAACAAGGACATAGAAAGGACACCAAATGACGCACAATACACACACACAAACTGTCATGCACTCATTTCGCTCGTGAGACCATGGAGGCAGAGATTATTTCGCCTTCTTAAACAGGCCCAAAAACGGGACATGGCAGTTAAATCAACACGAGGCTATATTAGGAAACCATGTTAGAGTAAAGAAGTGATTATTGTATGTACAAAATATAAACACACAGCATGGTTAATAAAGGTTACTCTCAACATACGAAGAACAATGCTACAAGACATTGAAATTTCTAGACAGTTCCTTGCAGCCAAAGAATCGATGATGTTCATTTATGATGTATAATTGTTTATACAGGAACGCTGTTCTTCAAATTCATCAATTACCGTCCTACGTGATCGATGCACCATATTTTCCGTAAAGAGACAAAATGGCTTTCAAATATCTGCAGAAGGCATATCACTTTCCAATTATTTAATTATAATTTTTTGTTGGTGTGTTCCCCAGGTTATTATATTTTTGTTTCTAGTTCTGGTGTCGAAGATAAGAGTTGATTTGCTAAAGAAGTAGTATGAACAAAAAGAGAGATGATGAACAAGGAGCAACATGATAAACTTACACAAAATTGTGACCATTGATCATAAGTTAAAGAAGATTGTTGTACAAATAAAGGAGGGCGACGCTAACAAGGAGATGATGTAGACGTATTATGTCAAGAGATAAACCCTTTGAAGACTTATTGTTTCTAATCTTCGTAACAGAAATTGTTTTTGATCTGGTCTTGTGTTTCCAGACTGTGAATAGATACGTGTGTGGTGTTTGAAGGGTGTATGGATACGTGTGTGGTGTTTGAAGGGTGTATGGATACGTGTGTGTGTGAGACGTCTGTCGATTGTGTAGGGTAGTGTTTGGGAGGTCTAATGAGTATGGTTATGGTGGTCGGAGATTATAAGCCTGTGTATTCATTATTGTTGCTAAATATAGACATGTGTAATGTGTTTGTGTTAGATGAAGACAATGAACTTGTTCACTGTGTTTGTGTTGGAAGGAGAAGATGCGTGTGCGTGATGTGTTTGTGTTGGAGAGAAAGCATACGTGTGTATGTGATATGGTAGTGAATTCCATGTGTGATATGAAAGTGAATATAATGTGTGATGTGAAAGTGTATATCGTGTGTGATGTGAAAGTGTATGCCGTGTGTGATGTGAAAGTGTATACCATGTATGATGTGAAAGTGTATGCCGTGTGTGATATGAAAGTGCATTCGTGTGTGTGTTGTAATGTAGTTCATCGAATCATGTCTTATTTGTTAATTGTGGAAGATGCATCATAAGCCTGCTATATTTGGTCAATCGTTGCATATCTGAATGCGAGTATCTCTGGGTAGCAAGGTAAGCGATGATTGGTGTTACATTCTGACAATCGCATTACTGCCGCTGGGAACATAATGCGTCTGTAAGAGTATGTAGACTCGGCAACCGAATCGCTTTACTTAACGGGATGTGATTTTTACAAAAGTCATTGCCGAGACGCCAACGACAGCTAAGATACGGTGGACATTTCAGGAAGTAAAACCGGGAGTGTATGCACAAAGTAAAGAGAACATTACCCCTTAGATGTCATTTCAAACAGACTGGCATGCACTGAAAACTACAATAAACTCCGTGTTCCCAATCTATTCTTGCCAGTTTCATTTTACCAAGTATTGTTTAAGTGTAATGATCTGTGTGGAAGTGGGTGTTGGCGTTCGTGTGTGGGTGTGTGTCTGTTTGTGAGTTATGAGTGTGTGAGTGTCTGTATGCGTGTGTGTGCGTGTGTGTGCAGGTTTGCGTATGTGTGAGTGTGTGTGCGTAACTGTGTGTTTGTGTATGAGTGTGAGCGTGTGTGTGTTCTTGCGTGTGTGAGTGTGTGTATATATATATATATATATATATATATATATAGAGAGAGAGAGAGAGGGGGGGAGATAGAAAGAGAGAGAGAGTGAGAGACTGAGTGAGAGAAAGATATTGTCGCTACACCGTCGACTGACGCATGGTTTGGTTATCTTCAAATGACAACGACATCCTTACCGTTGTATCACGTAGACTTAGATCAGCTGTTTATACCCGATTTCGCTTTCTCAGGCTTCCTATCAGTTGAACCTAACTTTGAATTTAAAACTATGCAATATGTAGATGAAAACTCATCGAATACAGTGTACATAAGTTAATGTCAATGTTACCTCTGCTTGGACTCTTTGAGTTATCAATGTTCAGATCAACAACACGCCCCAACAGCCTGTAGAGGTCATTCCCATTTGTCTTGTAAGATTATCATGTGATGTTTATGGTCAAGTAAGATTATCATGTGATGTTTATGGTCAAGTAAGATTATCATGTGATGTTTATTGTCTAGTAAGATTATCATGCGATGTTTATGGTCAAGTAAGATTATCATGTGATGTTTATTGTCTAGTAAGATTATCATGTGATGTTTATGGTCCATTAAAATTATCATGTGATGTTTATGGTCAAGTAAGATTACCATGTCATGTTTATGGTCTAGTAAGAAGACCATGTGATGTTTATGGTCTAATAAGATTATGATGTGATGTGTATGGTCAAAGAAGATTATCGTGTGATGTTAACGGTAAAGTAAGTTTATGATGGGATGTTTGTGTTATAGGAAGATTACCATGTTATGTTTATGGTCAAGTAAGATTATCATATGATTTATATAGAATTAGAGAACCATTTTCAGACTCTGCTACATACCTGTATGTTGTTGTTGTTAATTGTGTTTTTAAGCCACTCGTGCTGAGCTCTTTACTCTTGACAAAGTTTCTTTCGTAGCAGTTCACAGTGGCTCTGCTTATATGCGTGGCGCACTGAAGAAGGTATATCTGTCCTAGCTGTAGTCTAATGCGAATCTTCTAAGTAGACTCACCACTAAAGGGGACACAAAGCTGCTATTCACCTCCTTGACCAGCCTCCTGGAACACACCCTGTTTCCAGAAGAACTGCGATGAACTTAGGATGTGTCTTGGAGCGTATGTTGCACCAAGCCCTGACGTTACGTGAGTGCTTCACTTGCTAACGAAACTATAGTTTGCCTACATTGAGAGCCCAGAATTACCGAGTGCAAGTATACATTAGGCTCAAAATTTCACTTCTGTAAAAACAGCCTAAAATAAGGACTTACCAGCGATTGGTACCCTAGCATACATCTAGATTCAGTCACTGCTCTTCTACTTTGATAAAAATAGATAGTTACAATCAACCCATTAGTTTTTTATTTTATTTTTATTAAGCTCCACTCGCTATTTACGTCATGAATGCCATGTTTCTGATCAATAACCCTCGAGCAGATCCCGGCTTGACTGCAGATGGAAACGATATATTTATAATTGGAGATGAAAGTCATAAATTTATCTTTATAGCTTAAAGCATGTCATTATTGTAAATGAAAGCCATATATGTGTATTTGTAGATGAAAGCAATATATTTACATATATATATATATATATATATATATATATACACAGATGAAAGTCATATATTCATTTTTGTAGCACAAAGCGTACATATATGTGTATTCTCAGATGAAACCCAGTTATTAAAATGTGTGGATGACAATCGTATATCCATATTTGTAGCTCAATGCATACATGTATGTATATTTGTAGAGTTGTAGAGGAAATAGAGGTTTTCATATTTGTAGATGAATGCCATATATTCATATTTGTAGCTTAAAGCCTTATATATATATAGATGAAAACAATATATGTATGTTTGTAGGTGAAAATCAAATGTGTATAATTGTAGATGAAAACCATGCATGTATATGTGTAGATGAAAGCCACTTATGAAGATTTTAAGATGAAAACCATATATGTATATGTGCAGCTCAAATCGTATATATACGTAAATTTGTAGATGAAAGCCATTTATGTATATTTGTAGATGAAAGCCATGTATGTATGGAAGCCATGTACGTATATTTGTAGACGAAAGCAATGTATGTATATTTATAGATGAAAGCCATGTGTGTATATTTGAAGATGAAAGCCATGTGTGTAAAGCCATGTATGTATATTTGTAGATGAAAGCCATGTATGTATATTTGAAGATGAAAGCCATGTGTGTAAAGCCATGTATGTATATTTGTAGACGAAAGCCATGTATGTATATTTGTAGATGAAAGCCATGTATTTATACTTCCGTGACACGTGATAATAAATGTATCAAATAACTCTATTCATATTCCCATTGATAAACATCCACATTTGAAGTTTGTAACGAAATGAGCAAATATCTTTTACTGGTTTTGTTTTTCTAGATTTCATAACTATGTAGCTTTGATTTTCTCGTGATTTCTACTGTTATTTTTCTATTCATTAAAGAAAGGAATCCACTCCCAGACAGCCAACAGTAAAATCGACTTTCCCTCCAAATTTCCTCCAGCTTCTCATGTTAATGGCCGCTATAATCTAATAGAAACATTGATGTCTGGTAGGTCTACATAGTTATGCTTGTTTTGAAATGCCCAGTACTCCTAACTCTGAGAGTGTCCAACTTTTATATCCCTATAAATATAAACGTCTAATGTGATGGGGGAGCGGTCAGTAATGCTTGGACTACTTCTTACAAATATCGATGGGATCTGAAACACCCCCTACCTCCACCCGCACAATTTCTGACTGAAGTTTAGTCTCTCTCAACTTCTAGCTTACTCAGCGACCACTGATGTTTGTGGCCGGAGAGGGCCTAAAAAAGATAAGAAATGGACAAAGAAATATAATAAGTAAATATTGATTTTGTTGCGCGTATCAGCTCAGATTTGCAGTTTTTGCGGCAAGTAGCCAAGATGTCTGAGCGCCTGCTATCTTATTACTTGACGTTTTCCCCTCACTCTCTTTCTCCCTCTCTCTCTCTCTCTCTCTCTCTCTCTCTCTCTCTCTGTCCATTCTATTTTTTCTCTTTCTCTCAGTGTTTATTTTTTTCTCTGTCTTTATTGCTTTTTTTTCTTTTTCTCTGTCTTCTGTCCTATGTCTCTTTCTTTCTTTCTCTCTCTCTCGTTAATTCGTTTGTATCTTGTCTTCTCGTTTTGTCTTTCTCTGTCTTTATCTATGTTTATTTCCCTCTATCTTCCAAATTCTTTTATTTCACACTATCTCCCTTTATCCTTTCTCTTACATTCGCTCTCTCCCTTCTCTCACTCTTTGTATCACTGCACTTTCTCTCTCTCTCTCTCTCTTTCACCGGTCGAATGTTCTTAGATGGTTCTTTTTAAATCGCTGTCCTATCAAAGTGTCCAAAGTTTCCTTCGTAAATTGTTCCTAACCTCTCCTCTCTTTATCTGCATGCTCTATTTTTCCTTGACAGAAACAGTTAATACAAAGATGATGCCAGCTTCCTTGATCACTCAAAAATGAGTGCTATCCTTTGACCACATCATCACTTGTAGATTTCTTATTTTCTCTTAAACTTTTACACAACCATCATCCGTTAAACTGTAACAGATGAATACTTTATTTTATTTTTTTGTTTGTTTAATCATGTTTATAATTGCTGCATTTTGCCGGAAAAACGTAGGAGGAATTATATGGTTGAAGAATGATGGCTGCTTCTATTGGCAGAAGTCGCACAGTGTGCTGGATATATTTTTGTTTCAAACAGCAATAGAAAAGAAAACCTAGCCATTCAAATGTTTGAACTCGTTTCTCCAGACACGTTACTCTAATAGCTTGACCACAAGAATGGCAGTCAGCTATTCTTCATAGTTGTTTTGTCTCCCCTAGCGATACATGTTGAGCCATTATAATGTTATTATTTGTGTCATTTCAGAGTTATATTGTCTCCCCTAACGATACATGTTGAGTCACTATAATGTTATAAGTTGTGTGTGTTACTTCAGAGTCGTATCATCTATCCTAGTATTATATGTTGGACCACTATAACGTTATTAATTGTGCTCCTTTAGTTGGATTGTCTTCCCGAGAAATTCCTACATACGTGATAACTAAATCGTGGTATTCTTCTCTATAAATAAAAACTCGTACTAACTCATAGACCTTATCTTTGAAGCAGTTTAACCTCGTTTGTCAATGTCTTTACTTTGTAAATGTTTTACTGCAAATAGGTTAGTCATAGTTTTTAGTGGTGAATTTGGTGTGTATATGGTTACTTCTTCTTCTTCTTAATCTTTTTCTTCTTCTTCTGCGTTCGTTCTCAATCTTCAGCTACCAAGCCCCGAACAGGTCTTTGCAAGTAGCAGAATGTAGTCCAGAGAACGGAATACGTTGTATCGCAAGTTTACAGTTTAACTGCGATATATGCACCTTTCGGTCCGACACATCCGTCTTCTGTAGCATATGGTTACTGAAGCAACAATTCACAAAACAGAAGCCACCTTCCACCGAGGTTTAAATAAAACAAAACCAGGTTGATTATGTTATTGCGTTATTGACAGTATTTGTTTTGTAAATCGGAAAATGTTATATATTGCATCGTTCAGTCTGTGATGAAGTTTAAATATTTCTGACTGTTCTTGTGTATTTAATCTTCAGACCGTAGTCCTGGGAAGCGTTTGCACCTTCTGCTATTTTTGAAAATTATCTTAAATGCGTGTGTGGCATAACTGGTAGGTATCAAGCATCTCCATTTTCTAACATCCGGCCATATTTACAAACTGTCCTTTACATGAATTCCTATGAATCATTTGGTATGTGTGTTGATGTTTTCATATTAGCCAGAAACCGTCTAGGACTTTCCCAATTAATTTGTTTTTTTTTATGGAAACAAAACAAGACCACCACTGTCCCTAGATACATAGTCCAAAAATTCACAAATCCGACCTGTTTTTTTTCTGAAATGTTGGAATCTGACTTGTTTTTCTGTAATGTTGGAATCTGACCTGTTTTTCTGTAATGTTGGAATCTAACCCCAAAGCAAAGATGCACGAAGATCCCATAAACGCACTAAAAACACCAAAACCCATCACTACTGTACGAAAACCTACCTGGAGGCAGGATATATTTCCAGAGGTGGTAGAAAATATACCAGGTATTGCAAACAAAAACTGCCAGACTGAAAAAGAAAGGAGAGATACTACCCTAAGCTTCATAACGAAAAGCTACCCAAGCATGGACTGCACCCATGCATACACCGACGGTTCTGTAACAAATACTACACAGAACGGAGGGGCAGGAGCATTCCTGAACCTACCAAATGGCAGAAAAATAACACTGTCATTCGCTACTGGTAAGTACACAAGCAATTTCAGAGCGGAGGCAGAGGCACTGAGGGCGGCAGTGGAAGAAATGGTGACACACAGTGAAAATGAGAGCCATATAGTCCTGCTTACAGATGCTCTCGCCGTAGTCACAGCGCTAAAAAGCCAGAAAAATACTGAGCTTAATGACTTAAGAGCAGCACTCTGCAAACTGTGCCAGCAGTCCGCACCAAAAAGGGTAGTGGTACAGTGGGTCCCATCACACTGCAACATCCAAGGCAACGAGGAGGCAGACAGACTGGAAAAAGAAGGTGCAAGACTACCACAAACAGATACTAGTATGACGTACGAAGAGTCAAAACGGCTTATCAAAGCCAGATACATGACCAAATGGGAAACCGAACATACTGGTTACACCAAAAACGATGCCTATTACCAGTTGAACCGAAGAGAGCAGGTCGTTGTCTTCAGACTTCGCACTGGCCACAATAGACTGAGGTACCACCTATTCAACAAATTGAAGATAGGGTGTACCGACGAATGCCCGTGCGGTACTGGCAAAATGACCGCTGAACATCTGCTGCAGAACTGCCCGACATACGAGGATCAGAGAGAGCAGATGGGGCCATCACTAGTGGAACTGCAAGACAAGCTCTATGGCAGTGGCGACAGCCTCAGGATGACCGCCGCTTTTTTCGAAAAAATAATGGTTACTGTCTGACTGCGTACGAAGAAGAAGAAGAAGAAGGAATCTGCCCTGTTTTTTCTGTAATGTTGGAATCTGACCTGTTTTTCTATAATGTTTGAATCTGACTTGTTTTTCTGTAATGTTTGAATCTGACTTGTTTTTCTGTAATGTTGGATGCACAAAATATGGTGTAAATACGTTTATTTAGTTTTACTAACAAATAATTATGCTGCATGCATGAAGCAAGGATAGTTGAACAACGGTTACGCTAAAAACAGTTATGTTACCATTAAGGCAGCAGTTTCATGTCGTAAGCGGAGCTGCACAGACTTGTTGACAACAATATTACATTTGGATGGGGTTCCGTAA